>VMDO01001746.1:0-65577 GCA_007922755.1 Pedetes capensis
TATAGCTGGGTCATATGGTAGATCTATTTTTAGTTTTTTGAGGTACCTCCATATTGATTTCCACAGTGGTTGCACCAATTTACAGCTCCACCAACAATGTAAGAGTGTTCCCTTTTCCCCGCAGCCTCGCCAGCATTTGTTGTTGTTTGTTTTATTGATCTTGGCCATTCTTACTGGTGTAAGGTGAAATCTCAGAGTTGTTTTGGTTTGCATTTCCCTAGTGGCTAGGGATGTTGAGCACTTTTTCATGTGTTTCATGGCTTTATGGACCTCTTCATTTGAGAACTGTCTACTCAGTTCCTTTGCCCATTTGTGTATTGGGTTATTTGTTTTTTAGGGAGTTTTTTTCTTAAGATCTTTATAAATTCTAGTAATTAGACCTTTGTCTGATGTATAAAATGCGAAGATTTTTTCCCATTCCGTGGGGGTTTCCTTGACTCTGTTAATTGTTTCTTTTGCTGTGCAGAAGCCTTTTAATTTCATGTAATCCCATTTATCTATTTTTGTTGCAATTTCTTGAGCAATTGGAGTCCTATTAAGAAAATACCCTCCTAAGCCTATATGATGGAGTGTGTTGCCTATCTTGCCTTCTAGTTTCTGGTTTTATGTTGAGATCTTTTATCCATTTTGAGTTAACTCTCGTGTATGTTGAGAGATGGGGGTCAGCTTTCATTTTTCTGCAAAGACATGCTTAATTTTCTATAAATTTTAGTGATTCCTTCAGATAGGTTCTGATCCTTGCTTATTCAATTCATTCATGGTATTGTTTTTAAAAGCATTTGTTTTGTCATTTCTGTGTATAGCTATTACTAATATAATTTGTATAATTACCCTGCCAATTCTTTCTGTGGTTTTAGTATTTTTAATTGAGTCATTTGGGGTTTCTTTTTTTGCTGATTTTTTGAGATAGGATCTCCCTATGTAGCCCATGCTGGTCTTGAACTTGTGAAACTCCTGCCCCTGCCTCTGTCTCCCAAGGGCTGGGGTTACAGGTGTTCACCACCACAAGCAGCTGTCACTTGAGATTTCTAAACATACAATTAAATTAAATTCAGATAGTAATAACTTTGCCCTTTCTTTTTCAGTATTTGAAATTCTCATTTAGTTTTCTTGTCATATTATTTTGGAGAAGTTAGAACTTCTCCAAAATGCTGAATAATAGGGATGATGTTTGTTTACCTGTTATTGAAATCAGGAGTTGCACTGGTAAATTTTGTAGACAATACAAATTTTAATACAAAACAGGAAAGTAAACTAGATCCCTTCAGGATGTAATAATAATGATATTTAGCATATATAGTAGTGAATTAGAGTAAGTCTCAGTCCCCATGGGCTAGAAGCAGAGTTTTAAAGAATTTTTAATTCCTTAAATTCCTAAGGAAGTGATGGGAGAGGGGAGCCAGGAGGAATCTGATGTATCCAAAATGGCAGATTAAGAGTTCAAAGATTAGGAACAGCTGGGGAGAACAAGAGACCAGAGATAAGTAAGCAGGATTTTGTTGAGCAAAATCCAAAAACACCAGCTGGGAGATAACTGCTATGTCAAAACAGTTTTATGCAGAGGCCAAAGAGGGAATATGAAGCTCTGACAGAAAGAATCTTGAGGATTAATAAAAAGTCTTGACAAGCAGCTTTAGACCGAGTTCTCCAATCTTTCAAAATATGAACTGTCACCTCCTCAGTGTACCCTAATTTACCTAGTACAATGCCTTGCATACATTTGGTGCTCAATAAATATTCTTCAAGGAGTAGACAAGGAGATAAGGAGAGAAAAGAACTATAGCATCTCAAAAGCCAAAGAAAAGGGAACAAAGTGTAATACCTAAATAGATGACTTTATAAAGTCTTTTTAAGTAACATGCATGCAGAAAAGTATAGAAATCATACAGTTTGATAAATTATTATCCCATAAGCCATGACCCTCCTTCAAAAGAGCAATCACAAGAACAACATAGGTTAGTTTCAGCTACTTTTAAACTTTGTAGAAATAAAATCATACCATATGTACATTTTTATATCCAGCAGTTTTGGGGGTTTTCTCTGTGTTGTTTCATGTAGAAATAATTTATTTTTTCTCACTGCTATATAGTATTCCACAATATGAATATACCTTGATTTTTTATTCATTCTATTATTGGTGGACATTTAGGATGTTTCCAGTTGGAGTTATTATGAATAAGTGCTGCTCTGAACATTTTAATACATATCTTTGGAGAGCCATATATGGGTGTTTATGTAGGATATACATTAAGGAATGGAATTGGTAAGTCATAGGTATTTTTATGTTAAGCTTTGATAGCTATTGTGGGTTTCTTAACTAGTTATACCAGCTTGTGTTCCTATTTATGTTGCATAGGGATTCCTGTTGCACTGCTATTACTTGGTTGTGTTGTACGTTGTAGCCATTCTGGTGGATGGGTAGTGGTATTTCAGTGTAGCTTTAAGTTTCACTCCACTGATGACTAATGAGGATAAGGGAATTTTAGAAAGAGTGCAAAATGAAATCGTAATCACTATAAAAGACCTAACAACAGGAAAGTCCCAAAAATAAAGCCTCCGTTATTGGCTTCCTGGGACTACCACAATACAGTATCTTAAATTTGGAGATGGATAAAAGTAAATATGTATCCTCTCACAGTTCTGGAGGCTAGAAGTCTGAAATCAAGTTGCCAGCAGAGTCAGGCTTCTCTTAAAACCTGTGAGGAATTTGGTGGCAACTTTTGGGAATCCTTGACTTGTAAATGGATCACTCTGTTCTCCTGTCTTTACATGGCATTTCCCATGTGTTTCTGTCTGCACAAAGCCATCTTTTTGTACATATACAAGTCCTGTTGGATTAGGGGCCCAGTCTACTCCAGAATGAACTCATCTTAACTAGTTACATCCACACAGCCATGGGTCCAACATGGTCACATTCTGAGATTCTAGGGGTTAAAGCTTTGGGATATCTTAACCCATAATACCCTCTTCACTCTTAACAATTTAATATTTATCCTACAGAAAATTTCCTATATGTTCACAAATGTATGGGTAGAACATGTATACACACATAGATGTGTATACATACAAATATCTATAAGCTTTTTATTCTTAAAAAGTTTGTTATGGTAAAATATATCTAGCATCAAGTTTACCATTTTAATTACTTTTAAGTGTTTGATTCGGTGTCATTAATTAAATTCATAATGTGAAACCTTCACCACTGCCCATTTCCTGGACTTTTTCCAATATCTCAAACTGAAACTCTATAGCTATTGAGCAATAACTCCCCATTTTTCCCTATACCCCAGCTTTTGGTAATCTTTATTCTACTTTCTGCCTCTATAAATAAGTCTGCCAACTCTAGACACCTTATATAAGTAGAATCATACAGTATCTGCCCCTTTGTCTGGCTTATTTCACCTAGTCTCAGGCTTTCAAGGTTCATCTATGATGTAGTGTGTATAAAGACTTCATATTTTTTATAGCTGATTAATGTTCCCGTGTGTGTGTGTGTGTGTGTGTGTGTGTGTTTGTGTGTGTGTGTGTGTATAGCATTTTCTTTACCTATTCATCTGTTAATGGAACTTGGGTTGTTTCCATCTTCTGGCTATTATGAATGATGCTGTTATGAAAAATTGTGTACAAGTATCTGTTTGAGTCCCTTTTTTCAATTTTGGCATCTTACTTTTGTCACTTGATAAATTGTGGGCATCTTTTCAAGTCAGTAGAGATAGCGTTGTCTTGTTCTTTTAGCTAATTGCTTTATACTCCCTGGTATGATGTGAGGATAGCATTCTATGGAAGGGAAATTTATCTTCCCTAAACATGGAACTCTGTATTGCAAATGCAGTTTTTCTCAAACTGGAGCTCATAGAAGCATATGCTAATGTATTTATAGGTAAACAAATTTTCTTCAAAAAATGAATTTTTTTACTTTCATTTTTGAGATACTAAAATATAGATGTCAGCATTGCTACATCAACTGAATGACCAGCTTCTAGCTAAAAATTACCAACCAGTATTGGTACCCTTATTTGCTATCATCTGTATGATTGTAATAGTGACGAATCAAGGGGTAGCACAAAAGAATTGTGTCAAGCCTTGTAGGTTTTCTCCAATCTCAGACCAAATGCCATCATGTTCACCATAGAAATGAAGGCTTATGTATTTATTTATTTATTTATTTTTCAATAGTATTTTAGAGTTGAACCCAGGGCCTCCCACATACTTTGCAAGTGCTATACCACTGGGCTGTACCCCCACCTTCTTTTTTGGTTTTATAATTTTGGGACAGGGTCTTGCTAAGTTGCACAGGCTCCCTCTGGCCTCGAACTCATGATCCTCCTGCCTCAGCCTCCTGAGGTGAAGGGACTACAGCATGCTCCACCAAACCTGGTGAAAAGAAGGTTTTTAAGTAGATGAAACAGAGAAGAGTGGTAGCAGAACTGGAACAGAAAACTCAAGTGGAAAAAACTCTGCAACGGAAAAGTGAGTAATGTCTTCATAAGACCACTGACTGATTTTCAGAAAGACTACAGTGATGTCAACCATAGAATTTCTGCAGGTTTTTAATAGTTCTGTTTGAATGTAATTTTAATATATACTTTGGATTCCATCACTGCATATTTAAAGACTACAAGCATGGAGAGTTTATAACTAGTTTTATTACATTCATATATTTTCAAGTCATGGTCTTTGAAGGATGATTTAAATCAATAAAAATCTTTATTCCTTACTGAAGAGTTCCATACATTGCTCAGGCCTGAGAGACGCCAAGTCAGTGCAGAGTTTCCAGGCCAGGGTCACTGTGATAGGAAAATGTCAATACAAACAGCCAAAGAAGCCTTTGGCTGAAGAGCATCCGTTTTTGCCCTTTAGTGTGAATTGCTATATAAATGTTTCTCCACTCTAAAGTCAAAGAGTGAATGATTCATAAAAATGGGTGCGTTTGAAAGAGGAGACCTCCAAACGAAGCTGAATTTGCTTCCTGACTTGGCTCTCCTAGATATGAACCTCAGCTACATTTTCTCTAGAGATTGGTAATAATACCAAACTTGCATATGTGCTGTAAGGATTACATTTGACATATTTAAAGCATCTGGGACATCTTAGGGGTATTCAGTGACAGCCACTGATGTTACAGGGACATTTGAGCTGGAGGTTCTTGGCATAGTCCATGAGTTTTATGTCATATTTAATCCTTTTTCACATTTGGAAAAATATCCTAAGCTGGGTAACCTAGGATTGCATATGTAATCAACAGCAGTCTTTGCTAAAGCTATTATAGGATGCAAACATACAAACAAATACTTAAAACTCTCAGAATAGGATCTAATTGAATTCTTAGCAAATATTTCTGCTTAGTTAAAATTTTAAAGCACCTATGTCAACCCTCAATATTAAAAATATTTCTAAAACCTTCCAGTTTACTTTTATAGAGTATATTTTGTTGCATTGCCTCCACATCTCTGGTTGTGATTTTTAAAATCATTGAAATGTGAATAGCTATGTAGATGTAAGCATGTTAGCTATCTATGCAATTGAGCTCAATCTACACTGACTTCAGCTCATAAACGGAAAGCTCATCTTTGCATTTTATGAAAACCCAAGAATCTGCTTGTTTTCTTGTGATTGATTGTTTTTATACTCAAATTGGAGTGTAATGAAGGTGGAGATTCTGGTCTCTCAGAGTTTACAAATTGTAATCACATTTTAAGCAGCAATAGGGCCTAAAACAACATTGAGGCAAAACGAAAGATTTTGGAGTTTTACGTCTCATCTTTCCTCCTCTTTAGTAAGAACACCGGGTCACAAGTTTGGGGATGTGCCAGTGTGCCTTCTCTGAGAATTAATATCTATTCACTTCTCCTTGCCTCTCTTGCCACGAGCCTGGTCCACATAGTTCTGCACGGAGACAGTGCCATATTGGCCTAGCCAGTTTCTTTGCTTTCACTCCAGCACGTTCTAATCCATTCTCCACACGATAGGTCAGAGTGGGCTTTCAAAACTGTAAATCAAATCATGTCACTGCCTGCTTAAAACTCTCCAGTGGCTTCCCCTGCATATAGAATAAAGTCCACCCCTGACTGCCACAGGTACAATCCTACCCCAGCTGCTCCCCCCTCCCCCCGTCCCCGTACAATTCTCTACCACCCACCTTCGGAGCTGCAGCTTCCCAAGCCTGCTTTCTTCAAATATTTCAAACACATTCCCACCATAGGGTCCCAGCGTTTGCCTTGTCCTCTGTCGGTAAGGCTCTGTTCCACGGTCTTTCCATGGTTGCTTCCTTTCACAGTGCCACCTAACCCCTCAGAGAAGCCTTCCTTCTCTGCACGCACCATCACCCTATGTCTACCTCTCTGGTTTTATTTTCTTTAAAGCACTCAAAAGTCTGATTTCATCTCTGCCATGTAATTGGTAAATAGTTTATGCTGTAGTATTCTCCTCCTAGAATATAGGCTAAAGAAGTGTCTTGTCCCTCAATGCCTATGTCACACCTGCACATAGAAGTCTTCCAATGATGTCGCTTCTATGAATGAATGAGTACTCAGCTTCAGAAATCACCCGTGATAGTCCTGGTTTGGTTACTGAGTAACAGAGCAACCTCAGGCAACTATTGGACCTCTTTGGGCCTTTATTTCCTTTTTGAATAACTAATTAGTCAGCTGGGCTAGATGATCTTTAAAGGTGCTTCTTCTTTTATATTTCCATGATTCATTCTTAAGTGATTTTCCCTCTCTCTCTCTCTCTCTCTCTCTCTCTCTCTCTCTCTCTCTCTCCCTCTCCCCCTGTCTTTTTCTCTCTTTCTCTATTTCTCCCTCTCTCCCTTTGATTCATGAATAGCTCTAAACCAGTTGGAGATATTTTATGCATAAACATGGAGCTCCCAAGGATGGATGATGGTCTCTAGACACTAAATTGTCATTACAACCACATGTTATAGTGTTTATTTTCCCTTGCCCAGCCAACCCCATCAAAACCACACCCTCTACTGCCAAGCCACAGCCCAACCCTGCTTTTGGAAGTAAAAATGGAATAGAAGGATCTCTCACTGCTGGAAAGAAAAAAATAAATAAATAAAGCTGCACAGATCCTTAGCTAACACAATATTTTCTGGAGAAATATGCAACTGACAGGATTAATAAGAACTTTATAAAAATTTCTTCATATGATTAAGTTTCTGAAGGTAATAAGAAAGAGTGATATGAAATTTTAGATACAGTAGTTCCCTGCTTATCTGGGTTTTTGCTTTCCAGGGTTTCAGTTACCCACAGGCAACCACAGTCTGAAAATATTAAATGGAAAATTCCAGAAATAATTCATAAGTTTTACATTTTGAGCCATTCTGAGTAGCAGGATGAGATTTTGAGCTGTATGATCCCATCTTGCCTGGGACATGAATTATCCCTTTGTCCAGTGTGCCCACACTGTGTATGCTACCTGCCCATTAGTAGCCATATCAATTATCAGATGGACTTCTGTAATATCACAGTGCCTACATTCAAGAACCTCTTATTTTACTTAATAATGAGTCCAAAGTGGAAGAGTAATGATGCCAAGAAGTCACCAGGGAATATAACATGGAATGACAAATTAACTGCTGAAAGGAAATTACGATCTGTTCTTGCAACTAATAGTGGCATAATAATGTGGCAATGCTGCAGAGTGTATGTGAAAATAACATTGTAGTTATATATAGGGTCCAGTACTATCAGGGATTTCAGGCAGCCATCAGAGGTCTTGAAACATATCCCCTTCAGGAAATGAGGGGACTATTGTACTGCCAGAGACAATTTCTGAATTACTATAGCAATCCTGAAGCAACCAGCCATTGAAAACCCTATGAGGGTCGCTATGAGTCGGATACCAACTCGACGGCACCTAACAACAACAACAACATAGCTAATCCATATGTGCCTGCAGCCCTGCCACTGTGGCATCCAATGCCATCAGATCTCAGAAGCTAAACTGGATTGGGCCTAGTTAGCACTTGGATGAGAGACCAGTTGGAAACACCAGGTGCTGTAGGATTGGCAGAAGGACCCAGCAGCCCACTCCCTGCCCCCACAAAAAAGGGGGAAAAACCAATCAGCCATTGAAAACCCTATGAATAGCAGAGAAGCCCTAACAATGCTGTTCACCCGTTGTACATAGGGTTGCTATGAGTCAGACACCAACTCGATGGCACCTAACAACAACAGCAGCAGCAATTTATATGTAATTAAAGTGATGAGCCTTGTCCTTGCTTAACTTGTAGTCATTTAGTTTGCAATATGCTAGCAATATACATTTAAAAATAGCATAGTGATAATTAGATAATGTTACACACATAAACTTACATTGACCCTTCTTTCAGATCCTGTGAAAAATGGTCTCAGGATATTAAAAACTTTTAAAAAGAAAAGAAAATTCTTTTTTTTTTCTTTTTGTAGTACTAGGGGCTGGGATTTAGCTCAGTTGGTAGCATGCTGCTGTATAGTCTCTGAGGTCCCAGGTTCCAGTCCCAGCCCCACAAAAATGGGAGAAGGACTTGGCAATCCACTCCCTGAGGCAATCCCCAAACAATCAGCCATTGAAAACCCTATGAGAGTTGCTATGAGCCAGACACAACTGCTGGCAACTGGAATTAAACCTCTGACCTCCTGACTGATGTTTCCATGTTTTTCTCCTCACACTATGCTGGCTACCAACAACTTTCCATCATACAGGCCAACTCAGTCACAGAACATGGAAGACTGGAGTAGGGAATGATCAGTACATTCACTGAGAAAGCATTTGAGAGACTACTGTGTTAATTATTCTGCCACTGTTATAGTAATTGCTTGTGTGTGTGTGTTGCTGAGGCTTGAACCCAGGACCTCCTCATGCTAAACACACACTCTACCACTAAATGACAGCCCCAACTCCATAATTGCTAATTGTTGTTTATGTATAAGGTATTATATGTGTTAATTCCATTACTCTATTTAATACCCACAGTAGTTCTAAGGGGTTGATAATGATGAGAATCACCTGCATTAATGCATTATTTTGTGGCAGATACTTTCCTAAGCCTATTATATCTAGTAAGTTGTTTAATCCTCAAAACTATCCTATGAAATATTATTATATCCAGCTTATAGGTGAAGAAATTAAGTCATAGAGAGGTTGAGTCATGCTCAAGTTCAAACTCAAGTACACATTTTTAAACCAATACTTATGTAACCTGTCTATTCTATATCAACCTACTCATTAGATTATGCTTTCCCACCAAGAAACTGTTAGAAGAAATAACAAATGACTAGCTTGAATTATCTTCTTCTTGCATCTCCTGACTTCTCAATACTAGAGTATGTAGAGACATTTAAAGATAGAGGAACCAAAGAGAAAAGAAGACTGGATACAAGGCCATCTACAACTTCAGTGATCTGGACAATCTGAGATTTGATTTCTATGTCAGTGTATTAATCAATTGTCATTGACGTAACAAAAAACAAAAAAGCCAAAGCAACATATGGGGGAAGAGATATTTATTAGAAGCTCACAGTTAGAGGATCAGTCCATAATGGTGGTAGGGCAGACATGGCAACAGTGGCAGGATCTGTGTCAAATGACTTCACAGCATGGTGAAGCAGGAGACAGAGAGCAACTGGGGCCACAGGTCTAGGTGAAAACCTCCAAAAGCCTTCCCCCAAAGAGCCACTTCCACAAAGCAAGAATCCCAACTCCCAAAGTTCTATGACCTCCACAAACAGGGCTACCAACTGAATACCAAGCATTCAAACCCATGACCTCTGGGGGACATTCAGATTTAAACCATAACAATCAGCAATGCTTAAAGTTTACTGAGTTATGACTATGACCCATGGAAGTGTTTTCTGTACATGGAGGCTTGGGATGAAAACCTAATCTATAAATTACCCTGTGAGTTAAATTCTTTCTGTAAGAAGAAGAAGAGACACATT
This sequence comes from Pedetes capensis, assembly GCA_007922755.1. NCBI lineage: Eukaryota > Metazoa > Chordata > Mammalia > Rodentia > Pedetidae > Pedetes > Pedetes capensis. The sequence goes on from VMDO01001746.1 coordinate 9,927, forward strand.
CATGTTATATCCATTAGTGAGGGCAGTGATGAAGCACAGGAAATTGTCTTAGTGGCTGCATGGCATCATTCATTTTTCTTCAGGTTGCAATAGTAGCTCTAATCACAGCAGATCTAATTGTTCAACTGGTTATGACTTGGCTTCTCTGCTGTCTTTTACTTCTCAACTTGCTCAGTAGCAATTGACTTTTTCCTATTCTTCTACCTCTCTCCCCCTGCCTTTACTCTGGGCATCTCTTCTCATCTATTTTCCATCTATGGTCTTTTCTATATGGCTCACAATCAAATGCCATTAGGAAGATAGGACCTATTTGGGTGCATGAGTAGATCTACTGGTGTGGCCAGTAGACTGTGTTCTCTTTGGACAGTGGTCTCACAACAGGCCATCTCAAATTTCCTAAATAGATGTCTTTCCCTCCCCCTTTTGGGGTGAGGGGAACACCTCAGGGTCCTTTAGCTGTGGCCAAGGTAGTAAGATCACATAGAAAAAAACATTAACCTGTTTAAAAAGGAGTCATGAGCATGGCAGATACTTTTTGTGCCTTAGGTAGTAAAACTATCAATTTCCTTTCATATTTTAATGGCGTTCATCTTGCCAAGAAAGGAAGAAAGAAAGAAAAGAAAACTTTAATGGTAAAAACAAAATATAAAAGGCCACTGCTATCTATTCTCTTCCAAAAGCTCAAATTAGCTCTTCTGTTGGACTTTGAGTAGAATTCCATTTTTAGCTATGCTATCCTCAGAATTGGACCTCATAAACTTTTTATGCTCTGATCATGCTCTCTTACTTGTTGAATCTATGATCAAAAATAATATTTGACTCAGGATACCAAAAAGCCACTGTTACTTGTCTCTTCTGTTATAACCCAGCAGCTCTGATAAATCTGACATTTCAAAATGGCCAAATGATGGGGGGTTTTGAAGTTGTTTTGTTAGTGATGATTTACAAATAAGTAGAAATCACAGCACCCTGCAGTTGCAGGCTATTTTGTATTTTTGATGTATTCTTCATTGGAATGCCACTCTCTATTCTTTTGTACTCCCCTAGGATTCTAGGAATGCTTAAGCATTTTCTCAAGCCCCACTCCTCTCCTTTTCCATGAAGCTCTCCCTGGTCTCCCTAACGGATTGCTTCCCTCTTTGCTCTGAACTCACCACTCACAATCACTGACTGTGCTCTTCAGGCGTGACACCTCTTGCTGGGGTTACTTTTGTTGTTATTGTTGTTAGGTGCCCTTGAGTTGGTATCCGACTCAGCGACCCTCATAGGGTTTTCAGTGGCTGTTTCGAGATTGCCTTGGGAGTGGATTGCCAGGCCCTTCTCCCATTTTTGCAGTGCTGGGAATTGAACTCGGGACCTCAGAGACTGCAGTGCAGTGCTCTACCAACTGAGCTAAATCCCAGCCTGTGGTTACTTTTAGGAAACCATAAAAGTTTATTTGTTTACTTGAAGGCAGACAATGACCTATATTTTGTTCCTTAAACTGTATAAGACTGTATCTTTCATATAAAAAGTATGAAAAGATAGAGAACAGATGCATAGGAAGAGACATTATCATGCTCACCTTGAAGATGAGGAGGCTAAAACACACAATTTAGGAAGGGAGCAAAGCATTACGTGGACCTCTTGTTGTTGTTATTAGGTGCCGTAGAGTCGGTATCCAATTCATAGTGACCCTCTGTACAACAGGGGAAACACTATTGTCAGTGCTTCGCTGCTGTTCATAGGGTTTTCAATGGCGGATGGATTTTTGGGAGTGGGTTGCTGGGTCCTTCTCCCAAGCCTACAGCGCCTGGTTACTGGCAGAAATAGAATAAGATGCAGAAGCAAACAAAGAAATTGCTTATAAGCAGAAGTAAAAGGAAATTGCCAATGAGAAAAATGAACAGGAAAAGAAAGAATGGAGAAAAAGAAAAGAAACCTTTTTTTTTTTTTAAGGAGGGGGAGCAATCAAAGCAGAAGAAAAGGCCAGAAAAGCATTTTTATAATCTCCTTAAGAAAATGTGTTATGCCAACCAGAAGAGCTAATTTGGGCTTTGGGAAGTAGAGAAGAAATGAGGAAGCTCTACCCCTTAGGCAAAGGTAAGAGAACTGAGAAAAGTAAATAGTGGGTAAAGAGGAAGAAGAGGGGGAAGTGGTCAGATCCTTTTCTGGTTATTAACATGATTCCAATGCAATCAGTTTTCAACAACTCTGCAAAATCAAGGGGAAAAAGAAAACCGCAATGAAAGGAACTTGGAACACAAATGACATTTTTCTTGCTTCAATGGAATATCTTACTATACTTTTAAAGTTACTTCCACTTTCTGCTTTATTCTAATGGCAATACTGACCCACACGGTACCCAAATATACTGAACGCCCTATCATATGTCACATAGAAATGTTTTAAGTAAAAAATTGCATACAGAGCCAGGGCATAGCTCTGTGGCAGAGTGTTTGCATAGCACGCATGAGACCTGGGGCTCAATCCTCAGCACTGTAAAAAAATAAAATAGAAAATGATAAAAATAAAAAGTACTTTGAGTTGTTTTAGCCAAATTTTGTAAAGTATATGCATAAATCTTTCTCATCACGTAAGAACTTTTCAACCATTTGACACCGTAATTTCTAAAAGTCGAATCTAACAATACCTGCAGCCATAGCACTGTGGCATCCAATCCCATCAGATCTTGGAAGCTAAGCAGGGTTGGGCCTGGTCAGTACTTGGGTGGGAGACCGCCTGGGAACACCAAGTGCTGTAGGCTTGGGAGAAGAACTCAGCAACCCACTCCCAAAACTCAATCTGCCATTGAAAACCCTATGAAGAGCAGAGAACACTGACAATAGTGTTTCCCCTTTTGTATGTAGGGTCGCTATGAGTCGGTCATGAACTTGAAGGCACCTAGCAACAACAATCTAACAATATCTTATGACCATCCTGAGTTTCCTTTTCACTCCAGAATCCCTCTTCTCATGAAAAATTATCAGAGAAAAATTCATTCTTTTTTATTTAAATTAAAACTAAATATAGAGGTGTATGATCTGTCCCTTGGCATTTAGGGTAATTTTCTCATCCAGTTTTCTTTTGCCCTCAGACAACTCCTCCTGAGCTTTCTTTGAAGACTTTTCTTTCTAGATTCTTCCTTATGTTGAGATTCTTTGGGAGTCCATTCTTTACTCTCTGCTTTTCGTCATTACACTATCACCTTGGATCCTTTGCTCTATTTCTCTTCTTCTATTATTCAGAGCCCCTCTACTGAGCTTCCAAGTCACAATGCCCACAGTCTGGAAATCTCTAGGGTGGTCTCAAGCACCCTAGTAAGTAAGATTCACATGTCCAGAACTGGTCTTAATTATCTTCCCCCCCAAAAGTTTGTTCTTATATGCTTTTATGTCAGCAGGATCATCTACCAGGATGAAGGAAATGGAAGGTGTCTTTAATTTCTCCTTCACATTCACATCCAGGTCTCTGGCCCCTGACTCTACCTGTTGAGTATTTCTTGAGCTGTCCACTTTTGTTGATCCCAGTGTTCCAGTCTCCTTCATCTTTGGAATTCCACAATAAAACCTTTCTGACTTTCTTTCCCCAGCTTCTTTCAGGTCCCCTAATTTTGTGCTTTTGTTTTACCTGTTCTTCTCTCTTACATATGTTAATGGTAAGCTAAGCTGATGTAACAAACATACCCAAGCACAGATAGGAATGGCTCATCTATTAGCCACTATGGCCTGTTCATCTAACACTCTTGGGCTAGTGCTCAGGTTATCATTGGAACTTTCTTCCACATATTTAGGGGCCAGACTCCTCCCGGTTTATTACCCCCAGCCCCATCAGTTCTTCTTAGATATTTGTGGCTACACTTTAGTCACATGACCATCCCCTACTACAAGGGAGGCTGTGAGATGTAGCTTAGCTATCTTACCAGGACCCAGAAGCAAACAACAGATTTTTGAGGAGAAGCAGTCTGTCACAACAGCACCTGTCATAATTGTCATTTTCCATTTGTTTGTACACAATTATATCAATGTTTGTTTCTTCCACTAGATTGTAAGCTCTGGAAGGGGAGAAATGCATTTGTGTTGACAATCCAGTCCCAATAAACTCCAACAAATCTATGTTGAGTTAACCAATGAGGTTTTGACGATCTGCTTTAGAGGAGAGAAAGGAAAGATGAGAGTGATCTTCCACTTTCCGCCGTTTTCTCAAATGCCAAAGTACTATAGTTTGGGGTAGCCTGCCCTGAACCCGGTTAGGTAGATGGATGAATAGGTGCATGGCATTTAGAAGAAGGAGAGTTCTCAGCCCCTGAGTTCAAGATGAGGTATCACTGGAAACATCTCCTAAGACAACCTCAATGGTGGAAACATATTCTGAGGTGAAATTGTGCTAAAGGTAGAAAAATTCATTATCAAAAAAGTTTTCCAAATTTCTTCTTACAATCTGAATCTTACCCATCAGCTTACAGAAGTTCCATGGAAGTTCTTTTCTTCTCTTCCATGACATTAATTTTTAAAACTTAGCCTTCAGACTAACACTTTCTGGAAAAGCACTCTACTATCTACCTGTAGCTCCAGCCCTAAAATTGGCACTTTCTGATGATGCAAATCATTGGTAATTGTCTTTTCTCTTGAGTTCAAAAAATGGGAAGTATTCTTCTTCGTAAGGCTTCATGGGGTTTCGTGGACTTCTAAGGCAAACTATAAAATCCAAGAGGACCTCATTTTCCCCTAAGTCATATTGTCTTGTGGGGGCCTTCCAGACTCTTGGAGCGTGGAGAGAACGGGGCTTGGAGATGGGACAGGCCTGTCCAGAGTCCGGCCTCCCAAGGTAAATGCAACCCAGCAGCCAGAATTAATAGACTTGCAATAACAGATTTGAGGACTTTGCTGTAGAAGGTGCCTAAGGATCGTTCTTGCGTTCCTCTGAGTGTCTTTGGCTCAGTTGAAAGAAAGAAGCAACTCATATGTAAGCCTCAGTATTCTAGCATCACCTGAACAAGAGCAAAAGATTCAAAGCATGTGCTGTTGATTGCTGCAGAGGGATGAACTCAGTGAGGCACTCCCACAGCAGGAAACTTGACAAGTTCAATGTCAGAGTAACAGCTACTTGCAGAAGTCATAATAAAAAGATCTTCCAACTTAATTTATCTGCCCAATTGCATCTGTTATTCCTATAATAATAAAAAAAGAACTTAAAAAAGTATAAACTCTTAAACTATTCCTTCTATTCCCAGAATTTTATGGAATCTAAATGCCCTAACACAGCAACAACAACAACATACAGAGGGAAGAAGGGAAAGAACAGGAGATGTTGTGATTTAGCCTAAACTTTCCTCTCTTTTGTTTTCAGCCCAGTCAGAAAAGCATGCTCTTTGTTTGCCTCACTTCTTTATTTTTCTCCCAAAAATATCCTCCTCTTCTGTGGAAGGTTGTGGTCCAAAAAAATCAGTATTGGAAATTGGTCTGTTTTGATTCATTTCTAGGGCCTGAGTCATCCTCTCCAATACTAGGATGCCCTTAGGGAAGAGTTGGAGGAAATGATGTCATTCTCTTTGGTCTCTTTTCACACTTTGGACTTTTTCTTTGGGCTGGAGCATTAATGAATGTGTTTTCTAATTAGCCAGCAAGAAGTACAGTAAAACGAAATGGTCGTCCTCTGCTTCCCCTTTCTCCTCCAAAAAGGCGTGTGAGTTATTTGCAAAGTCAGCAAGCACAGGTGATTTCACCAGACTTAGTGCGTAAATCTGTGTCTTGTCAAACAACTGGAAGCAGGACTTTTTACTCTATCCTTACTAGTTGGAGTTGCCTGTAGCCATAGCCCTGTGGCATATGATCCTGTCAGATCTCAGCAGCTAGGCTGGGGTGGGCCTGGTTAGTACTTGGATGGGAGACCGTCTGGGAATACCAGGTGCTATAGGCTTAGAAGAATGACTCGGCAACCCACTCCCAAAAATCAATCCACCATTGAAAACCCTATGAATAGCAGAAAAGAACTGACAATAGTGTTTCACCTATTATATGCAGGGTCACTGTGAGTTGGATACCGACTGATGTTGTTGTTGTTAGGTGCCATAGAGTCAGTATCTGACTCATAAGCGACCCTCACAGGGTTTTCAATGGTTGACTGTTTCGGGATTGCCTTGGGAGTGGATTGCCAGGCCCTTCTTCCATTTTTGCAGTGCCGGGAATCGAACTTGGGACCTCAGATACTACAGCGCAGCGCTCTACCAATTGAGCTAAATCCCAGCCCAACAACATGAGTAGGAACCCCAAAAGCAGAAATTATCCTGTCTTGGTTAAGCAGGGCTGAAAGGATAGGGGACAGCAGCCTGGTAGAGGGGCGGTAGCAGGCAGGTAAATGTCCCCCAGATCCTCTTCTTCATCTACTCAGTAACACCCTTTCTTTACAAATGGGTAAAACAAAAATCCACATTTAGGAAATCTGTCTAGAACAGACTTCACGTATGAGCTTCATACAGATGCATTCAATCCTTGGACATTTTGGACATCATGTCATTTCATAGCTATTACTTGGAAGAAATTTTGCTCTTTTTCTCTGATATTCAGCTTCTAGGGTTCCCTTAGTGAACTGGCAAATGGAAAATTGTACGTGCTTTAGTTTGGTGGCAGTTGGAAATGGGAGGTTTGAACCAGGGGCTTCAGTTACCGGGAAAGCCACAGTCCTGTTCGATGCATCAGCTGGAGGACCTGTCACTCTGAGCCCTCTCACCCAGGCAGCTGCTGCGAAGACTCCCCCTGCCTCAGTCAGTGTAGCACAAGCTCTTGGTGTTGAAACAACCTGTTCAATCAGTGTCCCCGATCCACCTTCAGGACAGCTTCTGAAGGACAGGGGCTCCCTCTTACTTCATTTGATCATCTCAGCACCTTAAATTTCAGTGGAGGCACATTAAATGGCTTCCTGAACTAAACAAAGGCAATGGAGGAAGAAGTGAGAGGTAGAAGGAGTATTGGAAGGTCATGAAGGAGGAGAAAAGGGGGTGTGTGACTGAGGGAAGAGAAGAGCGGGGTGAAAGCTGGCATCTCAAATCACTTAGAGGCAAACCTAACAGTTACTTTTAGGAAGAGTCCAGGCCCTCGGTGACATACTTACGGAAGATTTAACTGAGCTGTATGGAAACAGCAAGAATCTGGCCCATAGCGTGAGCTGCTGTCACTCAGGCTCAGGCTGGGATGGGTAAAATACCCATTCCCGGCTCCACCCTGGACAACTGACTCAGAATCTCTGGGAGTAGGACCTCTGAGATGTTTTTAACAAGTATCGTAGACACTGACATCAGCAAGCCATTGGCCCAGTCCTTCCTGAGTAGACTTTGTCCCCCTTTATCACATTCCTGTGTGATTAGTGTGGGGTGTGTTCTGTCTAAAACCTAGCCTCCTTCGGGAAAGCCAGCTCTGTCAATTTGGAAGACCCGTGAGCCTTCGATGTATAAACTATGATGTTCTATCGTTCCGTACAGTGCCACTGCCACACACATGGGTGCACATGTGTGGACACATGACCAGGGGCAGAGTGGCACATGCTTACCCTGGCTTCCAGGTCCCTGCTGTGTGGTGCCGTGGGTCACTTGCTTTGTCCCTTAATCAAGTGCCTCCTGTCTAGTCCTAGCCAGGACTCAGGACTCAGTCCAGAAATTAGGTAGGAAAATGAAGATGTGAAACAAAGCTTTCAGACCAAAAACTCTTTGGATGAAATTACCTGTATTTCAATCCCTTGACTTCTGTTTCTAGATTAAACCAAGAGGTATTTCTTGACAAAGCTTTTTTTTTTTTTTTTTTTTTTTGCTGTACTGGGGGTTGAACTCAGGGCCTCACACTTGCATGCTTTGCAAGTGCTGGACCACTGAGCTGCACCCTCAGCCCATTTTTTTTACTTTCTGAGACAGGATCTCGCTAAGTTATGCAGACTGCCTCTGGTCTCAAACTTGCGATCCTCCTGCCTCTGCCTCCGGAGCCACAGGGATTATACGCATGCGCCACCGTGCCTGTCTCACAAAGCTATTTTTATTTTCTAAAATGCACTACAGATTTGGTGACATATGAACTTGCATTTCGCCTTCCCTTTTTCCAAAGTGATTCATTCTTCTTCACCCCTGAACACCTGCTTGAGGACAGAGCTCTCTTTTCTCTGTCCTTTGGGCATGTCAACCATGGTTAAATCCATGAGGTAGGTTTAATACCAGGGGAAGGGTGAAGGGGTGGGGCAAACTCTGTGATCTACATAATGTATTCATTGTTTAAAACCATACCTTGTGCAGAAAGCTGTGGTTAGATCTGTGATGTGAAACAGAGAGCTCATGCAGCTCAGAGAGCAAGGCTTTCCATGCCCAACGTGAATGTTTACATTCCAGGGGCTGGAATCCCTGTTAATACCTCCCCGTTTCCTTTGGCAAAGACTGCGTTAAGTTTGGGATTTTTCTTTTCCTCCAAGTTTTTCATAGCAACTCGGGAGAGAGGAAGAGAGAGCAGGAGAGCGCGCAGCGGGAGAAGACAGAAATTTTGATCAAAAGAATTTGCATGAAATGAAAATGAGCCTGCATTTCCCAAGTCGCCTCATGTCTAGGGCCACTCTTTGCTCTCCCTCAAGTCCCTTCTTCCCCATGCTCTAGGCTCTCTTAAAGTTCCTCCTCAGTTAATTCACATATCCTGATTTGGCAAACACCACCCCCACCTCCTTTTTCTTGGGTAAAACTTCCTGAGTTGACATTCGAGAGAACTGTTACCTCACCCAAGAGCTTTAGGAGGAAAATGGCAGTTAGGTTTAATTACATAAAACCCCACAGTAGTTACCACTTTATAAAAGTCAAGTGACTTTTTTTTTTTTTCCAAGCTCCCTGTTTTCCAAGGCTGGCTGGCGACCCCGGGGAGGGCCAGATGCCTCCAAGCAGAGCAGCCTCCTGGCCTTGGCAGGGAGCAGGAGCGAAAATGTTTTTCCAGGACTGGCTGGCCAAAAGGAAGCGGACAGCAGGGAGGGTGGAGATTTCCAAGGCCATTCTGGAAGCTGACAGAAAGTGCGTAAATTATACGGGCCCAGAGAAGAAGCAGGCAGGCCCCTCTGTGCCCAGGGATGCACAGCTTCCTGTAGAAAAACCTGGAGGATCTGGGGTGGGGAGCTCTTCTCCCAATCACCCCTTTCGCCTCTTGGGCTTTCAGGGATACTGGGGAAGTGGGCAGCTCGATTTCATCAGTGGTGACCACAACCTTTCGGAGCTTGGTATGCCAACGGTCCCTCCTTCCTACTTCCTCAAAGCTGAGCGTGGTGGAGTCCCAGCACCTCCATCGACCCTTCCTGGGAATCAGCTCAGGCTGGGGTTCACTTATCCTGGAGCTATTGAAGTCACCCCTGGTTTGAGTGGTTGTTAGGTACCGTCGAGTCGGTATCCGACTCATAGCGACCCTCATAGGGTTTTCAATGGCAGATTGTTTCGGGGGTTGCCTTGGGAGCGGATTGCCACATCTTTCTCCCATTTTTGCAGTGCTAGGAATTGAACTTGGGACCTCAGAGACTGCAGTGCAGCGCTCTACCAACTGAGCTAAATCCCAGCCCCAAAAGGAGTTTGTTCTTCATCGGCTCCCCTGCTATTCACGGGTCCTTGCTCAGATGGTTCCTTCTCAGAGAGGCATTGCCAGACTACAGGTGTCCCATCACCTCCTAACATCCTGTCTGCATGAATCACACGGGTTTCACATAGCGACTCTATGTACCACGAGTTTCTTTGTATCTTCTGCTATCTGCTCCACCCCATGCACAACCTAACTTCCAGAATGGAAACTCCAGGGACTGGGATCATGGGCTACTTTGCTCTCTGCTACATCCCTAGCACCTGACACGGTGCCTGGTCCATAGTAAGTGCTCAATAAGTATTTGCTGAATGATGAAGGAATTTGAAGACTTTCTGAAACCAGGAAGAAGAGGAGGGAAGGTAGAGCTTTTGATCTGGCAGGCTGCTCTAAAACACCAGAACTGGAAGGAAGGGATTCAAAGGCAGAGAAGAAAATAACACTTATGCGATAGGGAGATGACCAAGTTGTCCATATTCACAAGAAGCTAATAAGTTGGATGCCATTGTCAATATTTCATAAATGAAGAATCTGAGACACAGAGCATGCACATAACTTATTCAAGGTTACACAAAAAGAAAATGGCAGACAGCCTCGGGCACATCTGACTATAACCACTCTTTCCACACCACTGCCCTTCCCTGACTTGGTTGGGAGAAAGGCTGGAACTTTAGCATCCTCAGCAGAGTCATCTGAAAGACACAAGACCTGGATTCAAATCTGTGCTCTGCCCTTTGTTGGCAGGATGACTATAGCCAGTGCTTTGAATCTCTATGGTACCCAGGTTCCCTATGAAGAAAATGCAAAGGTGGGCCTTGGCATTCGAGGACTCTCTTTGCTCCCAGGGGCCTAGTGGGGTAATGAGGAAACAGGTATTAATTACTCTGGAAGAAGAGATTAAAACCCAGGAGCACGATATGACTCACTGTGTGGTTAAGTAACATTGCAAGTTGGTGGTCCAAAGGAAAACCACCAAAGGAGCAGGTGACTTGATAGATCACAATTGTCACCTCTACTCCCAACCACACAGTTTTTATAGCTCAAAAGCGATATTAAGAGTGACATGTGAGCTGGGCACAGTGGCGCACACCTGTAATCGCAGCGACTCAGGAGGCAGAGGCAGGAGGATTGCAAGTTTGAGACCAGAGGCAATCTGTGTAACTTAGCGAGACCCTGTCTCAAAAAGTAAAAAAAAAAAAAAAAAAAAAAACAGGCTGAAGGTGCAGCTCAATGATATAGCACATGCAAGCATGCAAGCGCCAGGCCCTGGATTCAATCCCCAGTACCACCAAAAAAAAAAAAAAAAAAAAAAAGTGACATGCTAACTTTAAAGCTGTTGTCAGTTTAAGGTATCTGCTTTTAGGACTGGAAGTGCAACTTAGTGATAGGTGTGTGCTTATGCACAAAGCCCTAGGTTCAATCTAATAATAATTAATAATAATAATGTTTACTTTTAACATCTTAGGCTTATGAAACCCTTTGAGGGGTTTCAAAGCAAAGACTTAGAAATCATGGGGTGCTTCAAGAGGTCTGGGAGCTTCAGGGTTGTTGCTCAGGCCAGGCTGGCTGGATGTGAAATGGACACTACATCTTTTAGTGAAATCAGCCCCCTCAAAACAAAACTACTCATAGAAATCTGTTAAAAGGCAATCTATAGGAAACCTACTGTCACCGTGGGCTCAAGATTTTTCTTGCATTGCAGTTAACACACTGGAACTCTGTTAATTACTTTTCTGTTTTCATGAGCTTGCTGATTAAATGTATGTGAAATGCTTCGAATGGGAAAGAGAAAAACACTTGTCTTTGCTTCACTATAACTTCAGATGTACAGTAGTGACTTATTTGATTGTCTGATGCTTAATAGAGCACTGACTATATTAAGTAAAAACAAAGTTTAATAGGAGAACTTAGAGTGTTAGGTTTGGTGTCTTGGGCACTTTTGGAGAAATCTTTCTCTGTTTCCTTCCCAGCAAGAGAAGTCAAAGAGCTTCTTTCCTCTTCAATTTGTAAAATTGGATGATTTTTCCTAGATGGTATTGTATCCTTGCTGACACGGAACTACCTTGCCAGAACAATTTCTACCAGTAAAAAAAGACAAACTGGAGAATATTAGATTCTGATCCCTCTCTAATACTGTGATGTTGTTCTTAAGTGCTGTCAGGTCTGACTCATAGTGACTCTATGTACAACAGAATGAAACACTCCCCAACACTGTGCCATGCCCAGAACTATGTCAGTGCTTCTCTGCTATTCATAGGGTTTTCAATGGCTGGTTGTTTTGGGATTGCTTCAGGAGTGGGTTGCAATGTCTTTCTCCCATTTGTGATGTGCTGGGGATGGAACCCAGGGCCTCAGAGAGCACAGAGCAGCACTCTACTAACTGAGCGAAACCCCAGACCTCTCTAATGCTAACACTCACAAAAAAATTCAACACTTAGGGAATTCCTTAGTTTACGATTTAGGACTCCTCTCTGCCTGGCTGCCCACCAGCTCTAGACACGAGCCTCTCTAGTCTTTTGGGAGCAGGCCTCAGCTGCAAGGCTGAGGGTTGTCAGCCTGGGTTCTTCAGTGGCTGGCCTTTGGGGGTTACCCTTGAAAGTTGTGAAGGTCAAGTGCCAGCCTGGCCATGCCATAGGTTCTCAAGAAAGCCAGGAAATGCCATGGAAAATCTGATTTCTGAGCATTTGCAGCCTTGTGGGGCTAAAAGGAGCCTGTTTTCCTTTGTAGGATTTAACAGTACTTGGATGACAGTTATAGAGGGAAAAACTAAGAGCGTTAGTGAGCAGGAGAGACTTGGTTTGTCCTTATGGGTTCACAATTTTCCCTAAGAGATGTGCCCTCCTGACCCTGGCTAGCCCAACAAAAAGCACAAAGGAAGTATCTTGCAGGTATGTTTATCCTTCTTAAATGCACTTCTTTTCCCTTAAAGCTTTCCATCATGCGTTTAAAAATTGGAGTGAGCATCTATGTCATCTTTGCAAGTTATTTTCACATTATGCCCTCATGTTTTTTCCCTAGTTATTGCTCATTCCTAATTTGTATGTGTATATATGTGTGTGTGCCTTGTTTTCCAAGGTAGCTGCTTTGCTGAATATTTATTGAGCACCTGCTATGTGCTAGGGACTTCATACAGCATTATGAATGAGGATCCCATAGCATTAACATTCTAAATAGGAGCACTTTAGTGATTCTACCTCTTTGCCTTCTCTTGCTGCCTTTGCTTTCTATTTATTATATGCTTCATCTTCATCTTCAATTTTTCATCTAAATATAATTTTCAAAAGGTAAAATCATGACTCTTACACAAATATAAAATGAACTTGTGCTAAGGATTTTATTTAACTTATTAATTCATTTGGGACCAGAAAGATGTTAAAACCAATGCAAAAGACATTTTGAAGGACAGATATATATGTAGGCAATCTGGAATGCTGAAATGAATCTACTGGTGGATGCAAAATTGGTTAATAGCACATAGAGCAAAATCTGTAGTGTTTTAGGTCATCTACCCTTAATAGTTGTATTTCTACCAGATAAAACTTATGGGCATTTCCAAAACAAGAATCATTTGAATCCCTATGGACAGGGCAGATCTGCATTGTTGTCACTTTTCTACACCTTTACCCCTACAAACTATAAAATAGCTTAATCAATCCAAAATAATCAAAGATGCATGCTCCTATAGAATCAAATAACTTCCAAGGAATTTGTCACACAACACCCATGACTCCAACGAAAGGACATCCAGGGTCCTGGAGTCCCTTTCCAAGTCTTAGATAATTTTCCTGATGGGGATTTTACAAAGAGAAAATTCACCTCAACTCGGGGCAGTTCCCAGCAGGTTGGAGGAACATGATTAGTCCATCCTGTGAAGAGCCTTTTTCGTGGGAGCTCCACTTATGTGACATCTGGTGGGCATCAAGAAGTTTGGAGTATGGAATTGATGTATAAGTTCCAGCATAGAACTCAGCTTCCAGGGAGCCCCCAGTGGCTAAGGATGCTATGTTAGCCATGTGCCTGTGTGATCTTAACTCTGTCTGCCACAATTTCTTCCTTTCTAAAGGAGAGATAAGAGGAGCTCCTATGTCATGGGATTATATGAAGAACTGAGTGAGATAATATATATGAAATATCCAGCACAGTGCTGAGCCTATAGTAGGTGCTTAATAAATGCTGCTTGCTTCAAGTAAAACTCTATCATACCTAGTAGCTACTAATGTTGTTGTTGTTAGGTGCCGTCAAGTCAGTATCCGACTCATAGCGACCCTCTGTATAACAGGGGAAACACTATTGTCAGTGCTTCTCTGCTGTTCATAGGGTTTTCAATGGCAGATTGATTTTTGGGAGGGGGTTGCCAGGTCCTTCTCCCAAGCCTACAGCTTCTGGTGTTCCCAGGCAGTCTCCCATCCAGGTATTAACCAGGCCCGATCCTGCTTAGCTTCAGAGATCTGACGGGATCGGATGCCACAGGGGGCTATAGCTGCAGGCATAGCTACTAATAAGTGTCACTAAATTAAGCCTCATTGAGCAGAAAGTGGGTGAAGTGGACAGAGCAGGGCCCAGTGACAGGGATCTAGCCACAAATATAGAGGAGCTACTTTTGGGAGAAGATGGCAAATATTGCTGAGCAAATTGCCAGGTATTTGAAATGTTTACACCAATTCCTGCAGTCCTCTGATTTGCTTTTAATGTAAGATGATCCAAAGACCAGGCTAGATAAGCAATGATGAATTTCAGCAAAACCTCCCAAAGAGAGTCCAGGTTTTCACAAGCCCCATTTGAAATTCTTATTTGGAGGTAGAGAGAAGTGGAAGGGCTTCTTTAAGTTGAAATTGTCTTTTAAGAGACTAAAATCAGGGCCAAGGATGTAGCGCACTGGTAGAGTACTTGCCTAGCATGCCCAAGGCCCTGGGTTCAATCTGCAGCACCATAGAAGAGGAGAGAAAAGAGACAGACTAAGATCATAAAAAGATATTGCTTCTCAGATGACAAGATAGAATAGAGAAGTCAGTACTGTTCAGGAGCAAGAGAGACTCATGCCCACCCTGTCCTTACAACAGGCAAGGGCATTTGTTCCAGTTAGTTAATTTTCGGTGCCTCAGACATCTGAGACCATACTTTAAAGACTATTCTATGCCAGGCATGATAGCACAAACCTGTAGTCCCAGCAACTTGGGAGGCAGAGGCAGGAAGGTACAAGTTTGAGGCCAGAGGCAGCCTGTGTAACTTAGACCCTGTCTCAGAATAAAAATTCAAAGTGGGCTCGGTGCAGCCTAGTGATAGAGCACTTGCAAAGTACCTGTGAGGCCCTGGGTTCAAACCTCAAGTACCACAAAACAAACAAACAATGAAAAACCACAAATCTATTCTGTGAAGGTGTTTTCAGATTCAAATATCATCGACTCAAATTTCATTTGTAACTGTTTAAAATTGATTCTTAAAAGCCAATGGTTTGCCGGGTGTGGTGACGCACATCTGTAATCCCAGTGGCTGGAGAGGCAGAGGTAGGAGGATCGCAAGTTCAAGACCAGAGGCAGTCTGCGTAATTTAGCAAGACCCTGTCTCAAAAAGTAAAAAACTGGGCTGGGGGTGCAGCTCAGTGGTCCAGCACTTGCAGAGCATGCAAGTGTGAGGCCCTGGGTTCAACTCTCAGTACCGCAAAAGAAAAGAAAAGAAAAGAAAAAAGAAAGAGAAAGAAAGAAAGAAAGAAAGAAAGAAAGAAAGAAAGAAAGAAAGAAAGTAGCCAATGGTTTGGGATAACAGAAAAGTTCTGTAAATGATTATATAACATTGTGAATGTACCTAACTCCCTTGAACTGCACAGATAAAAGTAATTAAAATAACTGGAGGTATCTCTTGGTGGTAGAGCATGCGCACAGCATGCATAAGACTCTGGGTTTAGCCAGGTGCAGTGGCGCAGGCCTGTAATCCCAGCAAATTGGAAGGCAGAGGGAGGAGGATCGAAGTTCAAGACCAGAGGCAGTCTGCGTAATTTAGTGAGACCCTGTCTCAAAAAGTAAAAAAATGGGCTGAGGGCGCAGCTCAGTAGTACAAGCACTTGCAAAGCACGCAAGTGTAAGGCCCTGGGTTCCACCCCCAGTACCAAAACAAAAAACACAAAACTCTGATCTTCTGCACCAAAAAGTAAAAATAAAAAAACAGCAAATTTTATGCTATGAATATTTTACCATAACAAAAAATGTTTAAGTAAGTGCATACACAGATGTGTTACATAGTAAATTGTAATGAATGGGAGGCTTCCCTTGTACTGTCCAGTTTTTATGCAGACTTCTGAGTATAGCATTTCCTTCCATCTTTGTTTACTTGAAGAATATTCTAAGATCAGAAGGTGATCATTTAAAACTGTTGTCATTTGCAGCTACATGTCTATCCAAAGAGAAATGGGGCTGGGGATGTAGCTCAGTGATAGCACACTTGCCTAGCATGGGCAAGGCCCTCACTTAGAAGTCCAACACCACAAAAAAGAAAAAAAAAAGAAAAGAAAAAGAAAAAAGTTGAGTTTTTTAGTAGTTTTTTAGTTAGTGTCCAACTTAATGGGTTTCATTATGACATTTCCATACATGCATATCATTGTACATTGCTCATGTTTGCATCCTCCATTACCCCAGAATCTTGCACCTGCTAGGCAAGCACCCCACCACTGAACTACACCCTCACCCTTAAAAATACATTCTTTCTTTTATCTGTTTAAAAGTCAAGGTCTCCCTAGGTAGTCTAGGCTGGCCTCGAACTTCCAATCTTCCTACCTCAGCTTCCTAATTAGCTAGTATTACAGGTGTACACCACCTCCCCACCCACCTGATTTTTGCTTTAAAATCAAAGGCATTTTACAGGATTTTCTAAAGCAAGAAGGGTCCAAAGCTACTTACTTTCTCTACTCTCCTACTGAATACAATTCAACAAGTGTTTTCATTGGGATTAAATGTGGCAATGCTATTGAAAGCACCTCTCAAATTGGAAAATTCTTTCATTATTAAAAGTGATGTTACCTACAAAATCCAAAAGTGAAGTCTGTACACTGGTGCACATCTGTAATACCAGTCACTTGGGAGACTGATGTAGGAGGATCACAAGTCCAAGGCCAGAGGCAGCCTTCACAACATAATGAGATCCTGCCTCAAAATAGAAAATTAAAAAAAGGGAGCTGGGGGTACAGCTCAGTGGTGGAGCACTTGCCTAACATTTATGAGGCCCTGAGTTCAACCTTCTAGTACAAAAAAAAAAAAAAATCCAGAAGTATGAAAAGTGGGGTGAAGGAAATAAGACTCAAAAAGACAGACTATACAAGTTCATCCAGACAAGCTATATTTCTTTACAGTGTTGTTGCATTTTAAAATGTTATCTTCCAATTACTGATACCTTTATCGCTGTGTGCCGTTGAGTTGGGCCTTACTCATAGTAACCCTATGTACAGCAGAATGATACACTTGACACTGTGCCATGCACATCATCTTTTTATGTTTCAGCCCTTTGTTGCAGACACTGTGTTTCTTCTCAGTTTGAGTTATGCCCCATCAGCAAAAGGAGGTCCCGGGGGCTTTACTGCATTCCCCTCAATAAAGTCAACTCTACTT
Source organism: Pedetes capensis (assembly GCA_007922755.1). NCBI lineage: Eukaryota > Metazoa > Chordata > Mammalia > Rodentia > Pedetidae > Pedetes > Pedetes capensis. The sequence goes on from VMDO01001746.1 coordinate 27,079, forward strand.
TAAGGAGGCAACTCTTCCCTAGTCATTTCTTGAATGCTTTCCTGCCTGGGGGGCACATATTTGACAGTACTTCTCTGCTACTCATAGGGTTTTCAATGGCTAATTGTTTCAGGAGTGGGCTGCTGGGTCCTTCTCCCTAGTCCATCTTAGTCTGGAAGCTCAGCTGAATCCTGTCTACCATGGGTAGCCTTGCTGGTATCTGAAATACTGCTGGCATAGCTCTCAGCATCACAGCAACATACAAGTCCCCATAGCATGACAAGCTGACAGGCACATAGAGGACTTCATCTACTATACTTAAAATTCTTCAGCCCCTGATTTCATATTTACTGGAAATAAATTTTGGTCTCACAATTGACTAGCAATTACTTACTAAAAAATTGACAAATTACCGAGTGAAAGTACCTCAAAGCGTCTTTTCTTCTCCATACCAACTCTATTTTTTCTCTTTTGGGATGAAAAACCTCTTAGCCTACACCCTCTGCAAAGTCATGTCACATAGCAGCCCCAGGTCCAGATAAATACTATAAACCCTTCCCCACCATGATGGGAACCAGGCTCTGGGGATCTGAAACTTGTAACATTTGCCACCTTCTTTCAGTTAGCTATTGCTGCATAACAAATTACCCCCAAATTATCAATGAAGTAGGGTGCTGTGGCATATACTTGTAACCCTAACTACTTGGGAAGCTAAGGCAGGAGGATCACAGGTTTGAGGCCAGAGGCAGCCTCCACACTTAATGAGACCCTATTTCGAAATTTAAAAAAAACTTTTTGTGGGGGGCTGGGGTGCAGCTCAGTGGTAGAGCGCTTGACTAGAGTACACAAGGCTCTGGGTTTAACCCTTCAATATTGCAAGAATAAAGAAGTAAACAAAACAAAATTATATTAAAATTTAGAAAAGAAGAGTAGGAGAGCACTTGCCTAGCATGCAACAGGTCCTAAGTTCAACCCCCTAGTACTAAAAATATAAGCGTTTGTTTTCCCTTCCTGCCTCCATTCTACCCACCATAGTACGGGAGCCTCTCTGTTCATATCCTGTGCTGGTAAAACCCCTACTGTCTTTTCCAAGTCTGCTTCAAGATATCTCTGCTTTGAGATTTTAACAAATTCTTATTATAGCCTGTTTTGTGTTTTGTTTTTTTTTCTTCACCATCTGAAAACATAAATACACAGGAAAGGGAGGGGTTATGACTTGGTGGGATGGGATTTAGCTCAGCTGGTAGAGTGCTGCTCTGCAGTCTCTGAAGTACTGGGTTCTATTACCAGCACTGCAGAAATGGGAGAAGGTTGGGCCAATCCACTCCTGAGGCAATCCCGAAACAATCAGCCATTGAAAACTCTATGAGGGTTGCTATGAGTCAGACAGGACCCGGCAGCACCTAACGACAACAACATGACTTGGTCCCAGAGACAATTGTTATCAAACATATCTATGTGTAGTGGTGGCTCAGAGTCTTGTGACTGTCATTGCTCTGCTCCATAGACCAAAGATCCTCATGTAAAATTGACACCCTACTAAATGCTTATTCCAGACAAGTCCCAGCTCCCCAGAACCATCTTCCAAAGAGATTGTTTTCCCCCCTCATCCTATTTCTCATAGATATTATTGAGCCATTTCTGTCTGGACACAAGTTATTATGTGTATACCCAGAGCCTAGCCTCAGTTTGTTGAATATGTGAGCAAAATTACCTACTAACAGTGTATTTGTGATTTTAGCTTAAGATCGTGCAGTGGTGCATGCTTGGAATCCCGGACTTAGGGAGCTGAGGGAGGAAAATCACAAGTTCCTGGTCAGCTTGGGCTATGCAATGAGACCCTGTCTCAAAAAAAAAAAAAAAAAAAGTTTAGTCTAAAATTCTTTAAAATATACATATTTTAATACCAGTTTATTAATTTAGAAGACTGACTTTAGCTATCACTCTGGAAGATTGGTTATAGAATATATACCATGTGTTCTTGGCCAGATATGTTTATATCTCACATATCGCTTCTCTGTTAATTCATTGTTCTGACTGAACTTAGAACATCCCATTCCTATCAGACTATGAGAACCTTAAGAGCTGGAATTTGGGTTTAGTTAGTTAATCTTTGATTGCACATGACATCCTATAAATAACAGGTGTTCACATTAGCGTGTATTCATTTCATTCATTTTTTTAATCTTAAGAGCACCCTTTTATGAAATGACGTTGCAATCTATAAGCTATTGGTTGGCACATTTTCAGGAGAAAATAGCAAAGCAAAGAGACAGCATCGTATGGTAGAAAGAAAGTATTGATTTTTAACTATTCCATCGTGCTGAGGTCTATCCTCAAAAGAGGATTTTGGATCACTTTAAATAAAAGAAGAAAAAGATGACATCAAGTGGAAAAAGAAACAAAATGAAGAATGATCTTGCCCTAATTTTGCCATTATTGAAATGTCTTTGGACATTTCATTCAATCTCTCTTTTGGGAGGAGCTTTCCCATCTTCAGGAATGAAGAAATTGCATGACTCTGACATGGTATCTTACATAATGATTCTAAGATATTTGAGTACTTGAATTTTCTTTAATAACTTCTGGGAAGAAGACAGTTTGCTAGTTGTGCACAGTAGTGTTCTCCACAAGGATGGATGGCCAATTGTGAGCATTTCATTGACTATAGCAAAGTAAAAAATTACCTTCAAATTTAGGTGCTTAAAGAAAGAATAAACATTTATTCTCTCACAATGTCTGAGGTCCAAAATCCAGGATTGGCTTCACTGTGTGTTTCTGGTTTGGGGTCTCTCAGAAGCTTGTTGTTAGGAAGTTGACTGGGGGTGTGCTCTACTGGAAAATTGACTGGAAGGATCTGTTTCCAAGATGGCGCACTCACACGGCTGTTAACCTGAGGGGCTGCTTGAGCACCCTCATGACATGACAGTTGGTCTCGCCTGAGATGGGTGATCTAAGAGTAACAGCAAGACAAAAGCCACAATGCATTTAATAACTAGTTTCATGGCTTACACATTGTCACTTCTGCCACATTCTGTTTGCTAGACATAAATCACTAAATACAATCCATACTTCAGGGGAGAAGAATCAGTTCCAGCTCTTGAAAAGAATATGAAAGACTTTGTGAATTTATGAACTTGACTAAATAAAAATAAAAATAAAAAACAAAAAAACCCAATCTGTATTGGTTAAATTCGAGTGAGTCAGCACTGCAACACAGCGTGACAGGTATAACAAGCAGCAACTAACAATTCTAGAGTCACTGTTCAGAAAGCAGTTCCCCAAGTTTTCTCTTTCGCTTGTCACAGCCACTTGGTAGATCAACAGCACTAATGTCTCTACTTAGAAATGAGAAAATGGGAGCAGGTGACTTTGGTGAGGCCAAATCCTGGATTTTGGACCTCAGAAACTGTGAGAGAATAAATGCTTATTCTTTCTTTAAGCACCTAAATTTGGGGGTAATTTTTTACTTTGCTATAATTAATAAAATGCTCACAATTGGCCACCCATCCTTGTGGAGAACACTACAGAGCACAAATAGCAAATTGTCTTCTTCCGGGAAGTTATTATTAAAGTTCAGTGAGCAAGTTTTGTATAGTGGGGAATTAAGCCCAAGTTTTCTAACACGAAGCACGAGGTCTCTTCAGTACCCTTCAAAAGAGAAAATTGGCATAAAGACCTTTGCACAAACAATCTTCATTGGAACGTTTAACTATTCCTCACTTCCTGCCCATAGCTTTTACCCACTTTATTAATTTAAAGGTTTATTTTCAACCTACTCTTGAAAGCATTTGAGGCAGTTTACAAACATTCAAGAAGAAAAAGGGAGGAGGAAACACTCCAAAGCACCAGAGTTGATCAGATTACAACACTTGGCTGTAAATTTGGTTCATATTTTTCCGGCAGTGAAGGTGAAAAGAGAAACATGATAGGCAACAGGGTTTCACTTTCTGACAAGAGTGAACGTACATGTTATCCTTGCCTGAAACTACATTCAAGACAGACTTTTTTGCATGGATCAGGGCGGAGAGAATATCACTTGACATTGTGTCAACATCTTCAGTCATGCTTCTGTAACAGATATTTTCATACCAACCCTGTACATAAACCCTGAGAATGTACTTCACCTGCAATTTGGTAAATGCACTTGATCAAAAGACTGAGGAAATGTGACCCAGGCACCTTGTTATCTAATTGTTTTCCCAGTTAAGGGATTGCTATTGGAGAAGGTGCACAAATAGGTGGTTAATCTGCCGGCTGGATCATCTCAGGCAACAAAGAGATAAGTGAAAGTCCTCAAATGAACTGTTAAATCTTATTTATTTGTCTTGACATTCTCTATTGTTGTTGTTGTTAGATGCCATCGAGTCAGTGTCCAACTCATAGGGACCTTATATATAATAGGTGAAACACTATTGTCAGTGTCCTCTGCTATTCATAGAGTTTTCAAAGGCAGTGGGTTGCTGGGTCCTTCTCCCAAGTCTACAGCACCTGGTGTTCCTAGGTGGTCTCCTATCCAAGTACTGACCAGGCCCGTCAAGTCATGTCTGACTCATAGCAACCCTTATAGGATATTCAAAGTCTAGTTGTTTGGGGATTGCCTCTTGAGTGGATTGCCCTGTCATGTCCTTCTCCCATTTTTGCGGTGCTGGGAATCGAACTCAGGACCTCAGAGACTGCAGAGAAGCACTCTATCAACTGAGCTAAATCCCAGCTGAGGACATTCTCTATTAGGTACATCTAATACAAAGGTTCTATACTGTCAATTAAATAGGGGGCTTTGGATATTTACTATAATTGAGCAAAGAAGGCTAATATGATGTTACAGAAAAATGGAAAATAATAAGTTGAATCACAAGAAGTCTAAAAAGAGATAGGCCTTTTTTGAAGCATTGCGTATGATTCTGTGACTTTAAGAATGAGATACCAATATGTATTCTTCCGCCACCCCCCCCCCCTTTGGTACTAGAGGATTGACCCCAAGGGACTCCACCACTGAGTGACACCCCAGCCCCTTTTTAAAATTTTTATTTTGAGACAGAGCATCACTAAGTTGCGCAGGCTGCCTCTGGCCACAAATTTGCGATCCCCCTGCTTCAGCCTCCTGAGTTGCTGGGATTACAGGCATGCACCTCTAGGGCTGGCTGCCAATATGCATTCTTGCTCCAGAAAAGAGACAACCCACTTTGGCCCAGTGTGAGAAGAAAGCTATCAAAAGCCCTGACCAATTTTTTTTCTGATTCTTTTCTGGGCTGTTGGTTAACGTCTATACTGTTGAGGTCTATTTGTCCTTCCTTTCAACAGGACATTGTTCAGTATAGCATTTTTTTAAAATGTTGAATAGAATAAAAACATTAATTTTCATGACATATAGAGAAACTTCAAAAGTTAGAAAACTGTTGAAGGATGTCTTTGCAAAGTTGTCGCTTGGGGTTCAAGAATAGTCTCAACTATTGTATACTCTTCAGGGCTAGAGTATAGCTCAGTGATAGAGTGCCTGCCTTGCATCTGGGAGACTTTGGGTTTGATCCATAAAAAAAAATAAACTTGCACAAACATCAGCGCAACGGGGGATAATTAAGAAATTAAATGTGGTGAGGAAACCTATTCTGGGAAATCATATGAATAGAACAAATATTCCCTGGGAAGAAAAGCTGGCTAACGTCCTTCTAAGCAGAGGAAATGGTGTCAGAACAAAGTAGGTGTTCTTGCATTCAGGAATGAAAGACGATATGTGCTTTATTTTGTTCTCTTTTAAAGTTGTTCATTTTTAAATGTTATTTTTCCAGCTTTTGTGATGGCTAATAGACAAATAATATTGTATAAATTTAATGTGCACACTGAGATAATTTGATGTATATGTATATTATAAAGTGATTACCACAACCAAGTTAATTAACATACCTATCACCTCATGCTTACTTTTTTTGTTATTGTTGTTGTTGGTGGTGGTACTGAGAACGTTTCCAATGTACTTGTTCAGCAAATTTCAAGGGTATAGTACAGTTTTATTATTGTTGTTTGTTTGCTTTGTGGTACTGGGGGATTGAACTCAGGGTGCTCCAGCACTGAGCTGCAACCCCAGCCCATCTTTCATTTTTTAAGTCAGGGTCTCACTAAGTTATGCAGGCTGCCTCTGGCCTCAAACTCATGATCCTCCTGCCTCCACCTTCCAAGTCGCTGGCATTACAGGGGTATACCACCACAGCCAGGCTTATTCTTCTTCAAACTGAAAATTTGTACCCTTTGAGCAACATCTCCCCATTTTCCTCACTCCTCTTTGGCCTCCATCCCTTGACAACTATGGTTCTCTCTGCTTCTATAAATTCATCTTTTTAGATTCTACATGTAAATGAGGCCTGCAGCCATAGTACTGTGGTGTCAGATCTCGGAAGCTAAGCAGGGTCGGGCCTGCTTAGTACTTAGATGTGCTTTGGTCTTCCCAGGGAGACCTCCTGGGAACACCAGGTGCTGTAGGCTTGGGAGAAGGACACGGCAACCCACTCCCAAAAATCAATCCACCATTGAAAGCCTTATGGATAGCAGAGAAGCAGTAACAATAGTGTTTCACCTGTTGTACATAGAGTCACTATGAGTCGGAAACCGACTCGAGGTCAGCTAACAACAACAAATGTAAGTGAGATCACACAGTATTTGTCTTTGCCTGATTTATTTCACTTAGCGTTATGTCCTCAAATTTCATCCATATTGCTGCAAATGGTGGGATATCTTGAATTTATAACCAAAGAATTTTCTATTATGTGTGTGAGAGAGAGAAAGAGAGAGAGAGAAAAAACACATATTTATTCATTTATTTATTTACTGCTGTAGATTGAATCCAGGGCCTCACTTAATGCTAGACAAGCACTCTACTGCCGAGCGCCTATAGCCCAATTTCTTTATCTATTCATCCATAAGCAACACAGATTGTTTCCATTGTGAATAATGCTGCAGTGAATGAACATGACCTTTCAGCTATCTCTTTGAGATCCTTATTGTGTTGCCTTTGGATATATAGCGAGAAGTGGGATTGCTGGATCCCATACCATGGCCTATTTGGTTGTTTACAGAGGTTCAAGTGCAGCTGGAACACAAGACGTAGGGAAAGAAGGGAGAGTGGGGGAGTAGGCTGAAGAAGTGGGAAGGAGCCCCCCCGAAGGGCCTATTGCCCCACCCAGGCCCTCCACTGGCCCCAGTCAGCTCTGAGCATTCTCCTTTCTTCCTTGGCCACAGGCTGCCAGGACGGCTGGGTTTCTTCCTTTGGCCAACTGTCATCACCCATCCTCTCTCTTGCATCTGCAAATGTGCCCTCAGCTTCCAGCCTCTTTGTTTCCTGTAAGAACTGCACCCAGTCTTTTTGTTAAAAGATTTTCATTGTTAATTAGGATGGCACAATACTTGCGGAATAATAAAAATAATAGACATGCATATGGGAAGTTTTAAATTTAAGAGTAACATGATCTGGTTTACTTTTATTTATTTTATTTTAGTACAGTTGACTTTTTTTTTTTTTTTTTTTTTTTTTTTTTTTTTTTTTTTTTTTTTTTTTTTTTTTTTTTTTTTTTTTTTTTTTTTTACAGTACTGGGGGTTGAACCCAGGGCCTCGCACCTGTGTGCTCTGCAAGTGCTGGACCACTGAGCTGCACCCTCAGCCCATTTTTTTACTTTTTGAGACAGGGTCTCGCTAAATTAGTGCAGACTGCCTCTGGTCTTGAACTTGAGATCCTCCTGAGTGCAGTTGACTTTTTTGATGGAACCTGACAAAGTTGGCATCCCTAAGCCTTCTTCAGGAAACTGTGAAGAGGGGAGATCCTCATTGTGTTGGGGTACTATGTTGGGGCAGGACCTCCCCACAGTGGAGGGCCTCTCTCTTTCTCTCATACTCTTGCTGGGGCTGGTGACCCAGGGCAGTCTTCCTCCTTGGAGGCCATGTCAGCGGTAAGTTTCACCACCTTGTTGCTGTAGCCAAATCCATTCCTATGCCAGGAAATGTGCCTGACATAATGGTCATTGAGAGCGAGCCATGCCCAGCACCACAAGTGGAAGAGTACGTCACTATGAAAGATGCAGGAGACAGCGGGAGACAGCGTGGCCCTTGGTGTAGCCAAGAAGTCTTTTTTTTTTTTTTATACTGGGGGTTGAACCCAGGGCCCCACACTTGCACGCTCTGCAAGTGCTGGACCACTGAGCTGCAGACCACTGAGCTCACTGACCCCAGCCATTTTTTTTGACTTTTTGAGATAAGGTCTCGCAAAGTTATGCAGGCTGCCTCTGGTCTCGAACTTGTGATCCTCCTGCCTCCGGCTCCCCAGCCGCTGGGATTACAGGTGTGCGCCCTTGCGTCCAGTGCCAAGAAGTCTTTTAGGGGGCCCTCCAGTGCCTGCTTTACCACTTGCTTCATGTCATCAGATTTGGCAGCTTTCTCTAGATAGCAGGTCAGATCCGTGAGTGACACGCTGGGAGCGAGCACATGGGCAGCCACGCCACTGAGCTCACCACTCAGCCCAGGGCTGGCCATACCCACAGCCCTGGCAGGGTTAGTAGAATGCAGAATGATGCTCTTGGCAGTCCCATGGCCTTCACTCCGGTGTCCTAGAGAGGCCTTTCATGATCTTCTAAGTGACCTTGATGTCACAGACTGCAGTCATGAGTTCTTCCATGATTCCAAAATTGTCCTGGGTGTCTTTGACCGGGATGGTTAAGCAGTTCATGGTATAAAAACATCACTAATGGTCTTGATGAAGGTTTATTTCTCATGGTTCCTGTCCATCACAAGCATGGGGCATCAGTGAAAGGGAGCGAGGTGATGACTCTGTGGCTCCATCTTTCATTTGAGTTCAGCTGTGACTCCACAGCACATTCAGCACCAGCACCACCCCATTTGATGTGGGCAGGACCTCACTCCTGAAAGATAGAGATGGGTTTTCCATTGGTGACAAGCTTCCTGTTCTCAGCCTTGACTGTGCCATTGAACTTGTCATGGGTGATATCATACTGGAGCATGTAGAACATGTAGTTATGGTCAGTGAAGCTGTCATCAATGGCAACGATATCCACTTTTCTGGAGTTAAATGTATCCTTGGTGACAATATAGACAAATATGTTTATCTTCGCCATTGTGCCCCAGATTCATGGCTGGCACCGCATGAGAAGACATGGCTGTCTGTCAAATGGGAAGCAGTAGTGAACCCTGATTAACATTCTCAAAAGATATTCCAGATATCCTGGAGAATGGGAATGGTGGCACACATGTGTAATTCTAGCACCCAGACTGTTGAGGGCAGGAGGATTGTGAATTCAAGACAACCCTGGGCTATATAGCAAGACTCTGTCTCAACAAAAAAACAACTAAACAAAAATGTCTGAGGAAAATAGACTGTAGGGAGTAGGGATAGTATAGAAGTAAGGAGAAGATGGGAAGGCAAAACAGGTACCTTAGAGATACATGACGGTCCCCTAGACTCGGACATAGTCGGGAGATGGTAAGAATTATTAGATGTTGGACATAGTTTGAGAATAGAACCAATAGGATTTGCCATTGATTTGGATAGGGTTGATTATGGAAAGAGCAATCAATTATGTTCTTGAACAAGTGTTTCTCAGGTCACTGATTGCATTTGTCCTTCTTTGATTGCTATACCAAAATACATGAGGCAAGGCACTTTGTTTTAAAAAGAGGTTTATTTAGCTCACAGTTTGAAAGTTGAAAGTCCAAGATTGGAAGCAGCATCATTTTGGCTTCTGGTGAGGACCTGACAGTGAATGGCATCATGGCAGAGATGTGGGCAAGAGGGAGAGATCGCACGGCAAAACAGGAAGCCAGAGGAGGAGAAAGGCCAGCTTTGCTCTTCTTATAACAATTGACTCTTGTGGAAACTAATTGGGATCACATGAGAACTACATTAGTGTCTTTCAAGGACAGCATCCCCAGTGACCACCTAACCACTTCCCATTAGGATTCTACCACCTCTCAATAGCACCACATTGGAAACCAAGATTCCAACCCATGAGCCTTTGGGTAACAAACCACACCAAACCATAGCCCCAACTTTACTCTTCCTAGGAATGATCCTTTCTAGGCATTTTCTCTGGGCTGACTACTTTAGGGTTTTGGAATGAAGAGCTGTGAATAAGTAAAAATATTTAAGCATGGAAATGACAAGATAGTTTTCCTTCTCTTGCTTTGGACTTCTATTTCCTCCTTGAGAGAGAGTGTTGGGTGAGATGACAAGTGTGGCTGCTATCCAGGAAGAAAGTACGTGTATACCTGTGTGCATATGTGTCTCTGTGTGTGCGCGAACATGTGCACATGCATGGGAAAGGGGGTGCTTCCCTCCCAACCACAGTGTGAACTGCATTATGTGGTTACTGGTTATCATTTTAGGAAGCAGAGAGTTGGCCACTGATGTGATTTAGTGTATGTAGGACTAGAACATTGATGAGACAGGAGTGGGAGGAAAATACTGGTAGCAGTAGAAGGTGGGAAAGAGTGTATAGGGATCCCAAAGACACACTTTTCCTGACTGCATCCAATTCTCAGAATTGGTCCTATGAGAAAAGCAGATGTGCTGGAGGTCACCTCTGCCCCCTTGATCTTGCTACATGAATCAAGCTCAAGGCTGAGGGGGCTTGGAGAAGGGATTATAGTTGTGGATCTCCAGCAGCATGGTACCAGACAATCCAATAACCATATGACTCAAGGATATCTGAAAAGAAGGAGACTTCTACAGATTCCCTGGCTCCCCCATTTGAGCCCCTCTGCTGGGTCTACATTGAGATTTTGATACAATAGAGTTACCCCTGGAATGAAGTTAGAGGAAAGGAATGATTCAGACTCGACTGTACCTAACAACAACAGCAAGACTCACTTGATATTGGTAACTGAGCAAACAAGAGTCTTCCTTTTAGAACCTGAATGATTGAGTCCAATGAGTCTAGAAAGGCAAAAGGAGAGTAAGTGCTCCTTCCTCACCTCCACTGAAGGCCTTTCCTTTAGACCTGCTGAAAGCTGAAAACCTAGTTTAGAGGAACTATTCAGCTCCTTTGATTGGCAATTTCTGAAATCATCAGTAGTGGCAGAACCCCCTGAGGTCATTTCTTCTGCAAAACAGAAAAATTACTAATGTCTAATACAGTGATCTCCCTCTATAATTACAGGAAAACAGGACTGACAAATCTCTGTCTGCCTCACCTTTCTTTACTTCTCTCTCTTTCTTTTTTTCGTTCTTTCTCTTTCCTTCTCTCTCTTTTCCTTCCTTCCTTCCTTCTTTCTTTGTTCCTTTTTTCTTTCTTTTCTTTCTTTCTCTTTCGTTCTCTCTCTCTTTTCTTTCTCCTTTCTCTTTTTCCTCCCTCCCTCCCTCCCTACCTTTTTCTTCCTTCCTTCCTTCCTTTCTTTCTTTCTTTCTTTCTTTCTTTCTTTCTTTCTTCTTTCTTTCTTCCTTTTTCTTTCTTTCTGTCCTCTTTTAGCATTAAGTAGCTGGGAGTAGACTTGAGCCTAAAACTCCACTCCTGCTGAGCCTCCTGATGGCAGTGTGGATGGTGTCTTTGTGTTAAGCCATATCAATCAGGCTTGCTATCAATCAAATGGTTTCACAAAGAAAGGCAATGCTTAGGGCATTTTTTTACTCATTTATTTTCTACTCTATTTCATAAAAGTTTAAAGGAGGATCCCATATATGAACAATTAAATATCATGTTCTTTATCTTGATGAATAACAAGTGGTTTTATTTTAACCAGTTCCCTTAATGTTAATATTCTATTTTTTCCAAGTAGAATATTCTCCCTTGTACCTAATATAAACTTCATATTTGCAGTTGGCTACCTACCACACCCTCTCTGAACATCAAGGTCAACAATAAAAGAACTTAATTCAGAGGCCATAATTCATCTTGCATTCTGTTAACAAGAAACATCTATTTAAAATAGCAATCATGCTTTCAAGGTCCTGTTATTATTCAGGCAGAGACTCAAAGCGATCACTTTCTTGGCATAGATAGCAGCCCAAATGTAAGATGTGTTCTGTGGGCAACTGTCTGCTTATTTTCTTTCCTAGACAAGTGGTTAACCCATGTTGGATATCCTGTGTTTATAGAATTCCAGAAAGATTGTGTCATAGAAATCACTGGTGTGCGTGTGCGCGCGCGCGTGTGTGTGGACAATTTATAGAGAGAATGTAAACTGAAACAGCTTGAGGAGAAATCCACCAGTTTATGGTGCCTGAGACTGTCCATAGAAGATGCCGGCCTTTATTTCTATGCGTTGTTCTGCGTTGCTGTGTTTATTATCTGCTATCTTTTTTGCAAAGAGAGGAAAGTAAAAAGAGACACCCAAGTGGCAAAGTCTTGAGGAGGCAGAGCATAAAACCACTAGAACCAGACACACCAGTTTATAGTCTGTCATTTGTAAAGTTAAGAGCATCTTCTGAAATTGTAATCAGATGCAAGAAATTTTAATTTTTATTTTAGAAATTTATTTTTCCTAAAATCTCTGAGGGTTCCTTAATTAGAATCAGCTTCTAAAATAAACAAAGAGCATGAGTGGAAAGCCCAAAATTTATTAGAAGGAAAAAGCCCCATGGGAGCTTTTATATTTTTAATATTGCCTTAAAAAATTTTTTTTAAAAAAACTGCTATTGTACTGCTCATTTCCATTAGCTTTACTTTGGGGGGAAGGGAGACACTTTTAAAATTCATGGTTTTGTCTGTGATTTTAAAATCACAAGGAGCACAATCACTAAAGAAAATGTTTGCTCTGATTTCCATAAAACAGCTTAATGTTTTAATTCACCTGAGCCACCAACTGAATGCCATAGGCCATTTTGAAAACACTTCCTAATCCTTGAAAACAGCATGTGCTTATCATATTCTTTCAAACACTGATCCTTTGAGGGGTGGGGGGAAACATACCTTTTCTCATTTTCTATTCAGTGTTTGTTATTGTTGTAATCTAAGTAGGGCCTCTCTGAAAAAAAAAATGCAAAATTAAGTTCAACCCACAATTGAATCTTACATCCTGTGGTCTTGGAATTTTAAAATTTCATTCAAAACACACATGATAAACAAAGTCTCCCAAATGACCATCTAGAGAGGAATGTGGCGAAAATCCAGAAACTATTGTAATATTTGGAACTAGCATAAGCACAAATAATCAGCGTGTGTTTTCAGGAGGGGATTATGAGTGGCAGTTTTAGAAACCCTATTGGGGATTTACACGAGATAGGCGAAGCTAAATTCCACATAAGTCAAGTGCCTCCAGAAAAAACCAACCCTTGATGGTGAAGGAAGAGGCAGAAGTATTAAAAGCCATTGAAAACCCTATGAGGGTTGCTACGAGTTGGATACTGACTCAACAGCACCTAACAACACAATGACTAATATTTTTGTTCATTACAACCATGATTTGAGAAAACTTTCTGGCTTATAAATTCCTATAAAATCAAGTTCCAAGCAGTGCACTTGACATTAGCACATGAATTTGGTATCATTAACTATGGGGACTGATTTCAGGGTGGGAGGGTGACGGGGAAGGATAATAGGCAGCGACAAGAATTATGTCATCAAGTCAGGAAAATCCAAATTTTAGAGGCAGGAAGACCAGTGGAATTAGTGAGATACCAAGTAACACTGTGAAAAAGCACCAAGGGAATTGAGTAGAATGAAGACTATTTTCTGAGGCATCTGAAATCTAGGCTTCAAAGAGAAAAGGTAGGTCAGAGAAAGTTGTAAAAGTGCTGCAAAATACACCAGCTGTCCTGTGGAAACATCATGTTTCTCTCCCATCCCAAAAACTGAAAGAAAAGAGCTCATGAGAAGGAAAACAGCAATGAAATACTTTATGTCTCCAAAAAAAAAAAAAAAAAAAGTGAGATTGGCACAGGGGAGGAAGAGGCAACTAAGAAACTGGAATCATTTTTAACTGATTCTTATCACCTTAGCCAAGTTTATTATGATAATAGCTTATGTGTTTTTCATTTATACCTTAGCGTAAAAGGAATAAGTCCTTATCTAGAGGGGCTGCCTCACATTTCAGGCTTCTTTAATACCACGAACACAGTATAGACCCACAGACCCTGATTTTTATCTATTTTGCCACCCATAAACAGTTGAGTGTGAGTCGGCTTCACCACCTCCATAATGTTTCAGTTTCGGTTTTAATACACTATTCTGAGAAATTTTTGTGAACCAATATAGCACTTTAGACTGTTTTGCTTTTAATCATCATGAAAATGCATCAGATCGCTGGGAGGAACAAAGGAAAAGATGCTCTGCATAAGAATCGTCCTAAGTCTCAAATACACAAGCAGGAATTGCGTTATCCTGGCAAACAACCAGCAGCTTTTCAGAAACCAGAGCCAAGACTGCTTTTAAAACAATTTAGTCATCATTACCATTACAAATCGATAATTATTTCTGAACCTCAGCTCTGATAATATGTGACTTAACAGGCAAAATGAAGTGGGAGGTCGTTACAATTAGATTTTTAACAATGCTGAAACATTTATGCCAAACCTTCTTAACATATTCAACTCCCTGAGCACTATATATATATATATATATATATATATATATATATGTAAACCCCTTAATGAAGAAGCAAGGTTTTCACAGTAGTGAAAGTGGCACAAAAGGAAAGATTCACTGATAGGAGTAAAAGGGTTCCTGACCATGAGGCCGAAGATGGCTTCACATAGGTACTGCATCCTTTTTTTTTTTTTTTTTTTCTTGGTAGTATTGGTGTCAAACACAGAGCCTTGCCTTCACTGAGTAGCTCTACCACTGACCTACATCTCCAGCTCTGCTTTTTTTCCTTCAGTACCCAGGGCCTTTCGCTTTCTAGGCTCCACCACTGAGCGACATCCCCCAACCCCCTTTTTAAATTTTTTTATTTTGAGACAGGGTCTTGCTAAGTTTCTCGGGATGCCTGTGGCCTCAAACTCAGGATCCTCCTGCCTCAACCTCCAGAGTCACTGAGGTTACAGGTGTCACTGAGGTTACAGGTGAGTGCTGCCATGCCTGTCTCCAGCCCTGCTTTTTGTTTGTTTCTGACCTGGATATCCTTGGGGACATGGATTGAAGTTTGGTATCCTCATTTCTTTCACTTTTAAAACAGAGGTTAAAAACAATTTGCGGAGCAGTGTGTGTGTGCGTGTGTGTGTGTGTGTGCGCGCGCGCGCACGTGCGTGTGTGTGTGTGTGTGTGTGTGTGTGTGTGTGTGCGCTGAGGGGTGGAGTAGGGCAGGATTGTAAGTGCTAATAGTTGTTATGAGGCTTTCCCTTTTTGGAATTGGCTGTCAGAATTTCTTCACTTTTCTTTTTCCCACATAACTTAAGCCAAACAATGGTAAAAAAAAAAAAATCCATCTTTATACTCCTGAAAGACCCTAGTAGCTCCATAGTGCTGGAGTCTAAGGAAGAACTTCAAATTGCAAAGATTGGTATTCTCTGCGTGTGTGTTTGAAAACTTTCCTTTAGGAAATGCAGACTTCAAGTATTTTAGGCAACTTACATAAGCGGAATTCACTATTAAGTGAAGGGAATTTGCTGTTATGTCTTATTTATGTGGTACTCTTTTATTATGTCTCCGGATTTGAATTCTTGAATACAAGTCCCCCATGTGCAGTGACCTCAACCTCTTATTCAGCCATGCTTTCCCAGTGCCTACCACAGTACCTGGCTCATAGTGCAGGTTCAGCAAATGTTCTTTTTGAATCAATGAAGACAGAGGAAAATTCAATACAATGAACGGGAAATAGGATACATGAAGCCATCAGGTTCTTGAACAAGAAAAATATTTAATGGAATAGAAGCTATTCAGAGACACCTGAACTGCTTGATGGTAAATGTAGGTTACACTGAGACACGTTCAGTTGATGTGGCCTGTGGTTTTAGGCAGAGATATTCACAATTAACTTCTTAAGAAAGTTACAGATGGATACCCTCAAACATCCAAGCAGGAAGAGATTGCTGATCAATGACTACCTTGTGCCAGGCATTTTGCAATGCATGTTACATGTATTGCTTATTAATCACTACCAACACATGAGATGAGTCTTAACATCATGAGCCTCCTTTTGCAAGTCGTCTTAGAGGTTAAGACACATAACCAAGGGATCACAGATCTTATAAACTATGATCTGGCCCTTGTGGGCTGGGATTTAGCTCAGTTGGTAGAGTGCCATTCTGCAGTCTCTGAGGCCCTGAGTTCAATTCCCAGTACCGCAAAAATGGGAGAAGGACATGGCAATCCACTCCCAAGGCAATCCCGAAACAATCAGCTATTGAAAACCCTATAAGGGTCGCTATGAGTCGGATTCGACTCGACGGCACCTAACAACAACAACAACTGGCCCTTGTCCCTGGAGAAGGGGGTGTGGCTTCTGTTGAGTTAAATCTTATGAGTCTTAATTAAAAACCCAACATCATTATATTTTTCAGATCTCCATTTTTTTTTCAGATTCTATTTTGTGCTGGGGTTGATAACTTTAATTACTGTAAAAGGAAGCTATTTATAGAATATTCCTGGAAGAAAACTCAAGAAATTAATCATGGGATTTTCTTTTGAGAGAGCAACTGGGTCCTGAGATAGAACATGGCCAGAGGGAATCTTACTTCTCTGTACATGTAGGGTTTCCAGACAAAAGATAAGATTAAACTTTAATCTCAGACAGCAAATAGTTTTTAGTCTAAGTAGGTCCCAAGTACTGCATGGACATATTTATATTGTCAAGGAAAAAGAAATCAAAATGGAGAAGTGTTGGTTCTGGGCACTTAAAATGGAAGCAGGAGGCCATTGCAAACCAGAGTTCAGACTGATCTGCAGCTGAACCTTTGAATTAGGCTGCAAACACACCCACTCTGGATGCCAGTTGACTTTTGAAATACTGTGAACCCCTGATGACTTCTGTACCACAGACCCTTTCCTCTAAACTACCCAGAGGCATGCTCAATGCCTTTCTTTCAAGAGAGTTTAACTTCTCCCAGCACCAGTCACAATTTCTTACTAACAAGTGATGTAATTATCAACCCCCTTGTGTCTTAAAGCTATAAATACAGCCACCATTTTGTAAAGCCTGGGAACACCTTTTCAAAGCTACTGGGGTCTATATTTTCCTGGCTTGTGACCCTAATGAGTCCAAAATAATTATAATTTTCTTTGTTCTTAACTAAGTTCACAATACTGAGAGTGTATGTGTTACTTCTGTATACTTTTATTTGCTAAACCTGGCAGTCCTATATATAGTCTCTTCTATAAATTTTAAATTTTGTTCCATGTGGATGCATTTCCCATTTTTTAAAAATAGGAATTTAAAAAATAAAGTTGTTTCTATAATTTGTCACATTTTTAAGTGCAGTTTTGGCTAAGGATTGGAATTAAACATGGTACAGATTGAAGTTAAATATAAGACCTAAGATACTTAAAAAAAAATAAATATAAAAGGACTAAATTTGAAAAGATGACTGTGAAGGCATGCATGTTGGTAAAAGAAAACAGCTAAAGTGAGGAGATGGGGGGAGACCTGAAAACACACTTCCTGGTGAAATTGTAACTCCTGGAGTTCTAATGGAGACATCTCAAGGTTCTTCTTGATTGTGGGGCTAGGTTAAGTCACAAGAGGAAGAAAAAGTTCTTTAAATTCTAGAGTGTCTTCTGGTCTAGTTGGAGCCTTAAATTCATTGACCTTCAGAGCTGAAAGGAACCCTTGAGGTATTCTTTCAATTTCTCCATCCTTTCTTCTACATTTGAAAATAAAAAAGTTCCATTTCTGTTATGCTTTGTATCTAAAATGTCCCCCAAAGGTTGTATGTTTGAATGTTTGGTCCCTAGCTGGTGGAACTATTTGCAGATGCAAGACCAGTCCTTGGAGAAAAATATCATGTTTAGGAGAGTGGCAGCTCAGCAAAAAAAAAAAAAAAAAAAAGGAAAACCCTCCACCAGATGGATTGACACAGTGTCTGCAACAATGGGCTTAAACATAAATAAGATCATGTGCCTGGCACAGAATTGGGAAGTTTTTGACCTGCTGTACATAGGGTCGCTATGAGTTGGACTCAACTCAATAGCACCTAACCACAACAACAATGGGAATTTGGGGAGATGAGATTCTAGCTCTGCAGAAGCTGCTACCTGGGGGCAGGCCTTTGGAGGTTTCTACCTTGGTCCATGGCTCTCTGCTCTCTGCTTCCTGATTGCCAAGATGTCAGTTTCTATGTCATGGGCCCTGCCACGCCTGTGCTGCTACCATGCCTTCAGCCTCTGCGGTCTAAAATCCTCTAGCATAAGACTTCAGTAAATATTTCCTCCCATAAGTCTTCTGTGGTTGGTTTCTTTGTCACAGTGACTAATATAATTTCCAATTCCATTCCTTCTCTGCTTCCCAAGCCCCACATTACCAGCTCTCTGGAATGGCCCAAAAGTGGTATCCCACCTCATCTTCAGTGCAACATTAGCATATTTATTAGGTAATTGCCCTTCAAGTCCCCTCAAGCTTTTGGATTCTAATTCCTGATGGTAAAGAGGGAGAAAGTAATCCAACAGGTTTACCAACAGGCAGTTTGTAGGGAAAGGTTCGTGAAGTACACAGAATTCACATTTGAGGGATATCTGTAGCTGTGAGTGTGAGTTTAGGAAGATTATTTCATTTTTCTGGGCTATTGCTTCCTTCCTTAATTTCTCTGGACCTTACCTTCTTTAAAAAGTATAGCAGAAGTCTTATTCAGGAGCAAAGAAGGATCCAAAGAGATTGTATCTGTTGAAATCAGTTGGATTAAGTTGGTGCTCAGTAATTCCAACTATTCATTTATCTCTTCAAATAAGATCATTCTACTTCTGAAATGTTAAGGAATCTTTTTCTTGTCTGAAATATAATCTCAAATTTAGTATGAAGATAGAGAGTATATCAAATAATGGAGTGATTACTATTCCCTAATTTTCTATGGAGTTCCTTTTATTATTTAGTTGTTTCTACCTGGACATTTCCTTCACGTCTGTCAGTTTGCCATACTGTGGAAACTTATGTGTTGCTGTGATGCTGAAAGCTATGCCACCAGTATTACAGATACCAGCAGGGTCACTTATGGTGGACAGGTTACAGCTTAGCTTCTGGACTAAGACAGACTGGGTAACAGAAGATTTCAACAGGCAGCCTGAGAAGACAAAATCAAATATAATAATGACATGCACAAAGAGCTGGAGATAGAAAACCAAAAGGGCAAAACATACTCTATTTTTCTGAAGCTTAAGGAATTGAAGAAAAATTCAAGGCTCAAGTGAAGGTAATAATGAAGGATTCTACAGGAAAATATTAAATGATGCAGGAAATATCAAAAGATGGAAAGAATACAGAGCCATTATACCAAAAAGAATTGGTGGATGACCAACCACCTCAGGAGGTTGCATATGATCAAGAACAAATGGTACTGAAGGAAGAAGTGGAAGCTGCCTAGAAGAAATTGGCAAGGCACAATGCCCCGGCCCGCGGGGCTTTTCAGCAGGGACCTAGAGTAAGGGGCGAATGAATGAGAGAGAGAGACAAGAGACACAAAGGATGAGAGCAAGACAGGCTGTCTGATCAAGCTCCAAAGTCTTTAATGTTGTGCTGTAGCTTAAATACACATGGAGGGGGAGGGGAGGGGCAAGAAAGTCACAGGAGCCAGGTGATTCTTCAGAAGTCCTCAGCTCCTCCTGTAACCCTGACAACCGCTTTCAGATGGTAATTTCTATTCAAAGGTCACAATGTCCTGTGGCTCAACATTTGCTATTTCCACCACACCCTGCACCTTTTCATCAAGGTATCTTGTAAAAAGTTACTTATGGTCTTGGTTCCCAGCAGCACAAAGCTCCAGGAATTGATGGAATACTGACTGAGATGTTTCAACAAACAGATGTAGCACTGGAGGTGCTAACTTGTTTATGCCAATAGATTTGGAAAACAGCTACCTGGCCAAACTGACTGGAAGAAATCCATATTTGTTCCTATTCCCAAGAAAGGGGATCCAACCAAATGTGGAAAGTATTTAATGATATAATTATTATCACACACAAGTAAAATTTTGCTAAAGATCATTCAAAAGCAACTGCAGCAGTATATGGACTGCCAGAAAATCAAACTGGATTTAGAAGAAGGAGTGGAACCAGGAATATCATTGCTGATGTCAGATGGATAGCAGCTGAGAGCAGAGAATACCAGAAAGATGTCTATCTATGTTTTATTGACTATGCAAAGGCATTTGACTGTGTGGATAACACTGAGAATAATGGTAATATAAGAGCACTTAATTGTACTCATGAGGAATCTGTATGTGGAACAGGAGGCAGTCCTTTGAACAGAATAAGGAAACACTGCCTGGCTTAAAGTCAGAAAGTGTGCATCAGAGCTGTATCCTTTCACCATACCTCTTCAATCTCTGTGCTAAACACATAATCTGAGAAGCTGGACTTTATGAAGGAAAACATGGCATCAAGTTGGAAGGAAACTCATTAACAACCTGCAATATGCAGATGATACAACTTTACTTGCTGAAACTGAAGAAAATTTGAAACATTTGCTGATAAAGCTCAAAGAACATGACCCTCAGTACCTCAACATCAAGAAAACATAAATCCTTACAGCTCGGTCAGTAAGGAGTTCCATGAAAATGGAAAAAGATTGAGGCTGTCCAAAATTTTGCTTTACTTGATTTTACAATCAACACCCATGGAAGCACCAGTCAAGAAATCAAAAGACACATTGCATTAGGAAAAGCTGTTGCAAAAGATCTCTTTAAAGTGTTAAAAAGTGGATGTCACATTGAAGACGAAGGTGCCCCATGGTATTTTCAGTCGCATCATATGGTTGAGAAAACTGGACATTGAATAAGGGAGATAGGAGAACAATTGATGCTTTTGAATTATGGTGCTGGAGACAAATATTGAATATACTTTGGACTGCTAAAGGAACCAACAAATCTGTCCTAGAATAAGTGCCACCAGAGTACTCCTTGGAAGCAAGGATGGCTGGACTATGTCTTATGTATTTTGGACATGTTGTTAGGAGGGACCAATCCCTGCAGAAAGACATCATGTTTGGGAGAGTGGTCAACAAAAAAACAGAAGACCCTCAACCAGATAGATTGACAGTATCTTCAACAATGGGCTTAAACATAAGAAAAATTGTGGGCCTGGCACAGAATCAAGGAGTGTTTCATTTTGTTGTACATAGGGATGAAATGAGTCAGACCTGACTTGATGGCACCTATCAACAACAACTTGGATATTTATATCAGCATATGACTTACTAAGATAAAGTTCATGATCACACTGATTTGATATGAATTTTAAAGCATCTAACTGAACAAAGTTGAATTAATTTCCCTCTGTCTCTCCATCTCCTGGCCTTCTTATTGGGATATACTTCACAAACCATGTAATTTAATCATTTAAAGTGAATTTTTAATGGTTTATAGTATGTTCACAGAGTTGTGTGACCATTACCACAACTAATTTTAGAACATATTCCTTACCCTCATTGAACCTCTGTACCGTTTGGCAGTTGCTATTTATATACATACCTCTTTTCTGGATATTTTGTATAAATGGAATCATAATACAATATCTTTTGGGGATTCATTTCTTTCATGCAGCATAGTTTCTTTTTTTTTTTTTTTCTTTAAGTTTTTTTTGTAGTACTAGGAAGTTGAACCCAGGGCTTGTGCATACTTTGTAATTGCTCTACCACTGAGCTCCACCCCAAGCCCCTTTTCACTTAATTTTTAATCAAAAGACAAGGGCTCACTAAGTTATTCAGGCTGCTGAACTTGAGATCTTCCTGCCTCTGCCTCCTGGGTCACTGGGATTACAGGCATGTGCCACCATGCCTGGCCTTCAGGTAGCCTTTCTTTTTTTTTTTTTTTTTTTTTTTTTTTTCCAGCACTAAGGGTTGGAACCCAGGGCATCTAGCATGCATGCTTTGCAAGTGCTATACCACTGAACTACACCCCCAGCCTTTTTTTTTTTTTTTTTTTGCCACAGGGTCTCGCTAAATTACACAGACTGCCTCTGGTCTCCAACTTGAGATCCTCCCTCCTTTGCCTCCCAAGTCACTGGGATTACAGGCGTGTACCACCATGCCTGGGCTAGGTAGCATATTTTCAAGGCTTTGTAATATCTAGCAGAAATTTATCTCATTTCATACCCTAATAATATTCCATTTTGTAGATACACTATATTTTATTTTTGGGAGAAAGACACAGCAACCCACTCCCAAATATCAATCTGCCATTGAAAACCCTATGAATAGCAGAGAAGCACTGACAATAGTGTTTCCTCTGTTTCTAAGTAAGGTCACTATGAGTTGGACACTGACTTGACAGCACCTAACAACAACAACAACAACAACAACAACGTATTTTATTTATCCATTCACATTTCTTAGGCATTCGTATTGTTTCTTCTTTTTGGCTACTATGAGTAATGCCACCGTGAATGTTCACACTTTTATATAGACATATTATATATTTTCAATTCTCCTTGATTATACATATGAGAGTAAAATCATCCAGTCATATAATAAGTTTATCTTAACCTTTTGCAGAGCTGTCAGAGTGATTTTCAAGATGGTTGCCTTGTTTTGCATTCCTGTTAGCTGTGTATGTATGAAGGTTTCAATCTTTGCTAATTGTATTAGTGAAGTGGTGTGTCACTGTGACAGAGAAAACAACTGAAGCAAACTTATGAAAGGAAATTCTTTATTGGTGACTCACAGTTAGAGGATCAGTTCATAATAGCAGTGTGGCAGGTGTGGCAGTGGCAGGTGGCAGGGTCCATGGCACAGAACCTTACATCTTGGGAATCAGCAAGCAGAGAGTGACTGGAACCAGGGTTCAGGGTAAAAACCTCCAAAAGCCCTCTCCCAGGGATGACTAACATAAAGGTAAAAATCTCACCTACCAAAGTTCCATAACCTCTCAGGAGAGCACCATGAGCTTGGGGACACAACATTCAAACTCATGGCGTTTGGAGGACATTTAGATTAAAATCATAACACCAATCGTTGTCCTTATCTGTCTTTTTGATTATTGCCTTCCTAGAGGAACGAGTTTGGCTTTGATTTGAATCTTCCTAATGACGATGCTAATGATGTTGGACATTTTTCTATGTGTAATTGTTGCTTGCATTTCTTCTTTTGGAGAAATATCTAGTCAGATCCTTTGCTTCCCCTATCCCCCGGTGCTAGGGACTGAACTCAGGGCCTTGTACATGCTAGGCAAGTACTCTACCACTGTGCTATGCCTCTAGTCCCTTTGTTTGTTTTTACATTGAGTTATTTGTCTTTCCATCATTCAGTTTTAAGAATGCTTTACATATTCTATATTATAGACCCTTAGCAAATTTATGATTTGAAAATATTCCCTTCCATTCTGTGGGTTGTCTTTTCCATTTTCTTGATAGTGTCCTCATAGCACGAAAGCTTCTAATTTTTGTTGTTATTGCTTGTACTTCTCATCTTATATCTAAGAAGCCATTGCTAAATCAAAGTCATGGAGATTCACATCTATACTTTACAAATGTTATAGTTTTGTTTTTTAGATTTAAGTATGATGCATTTTAAGGTAATTTGTGTCTATGTTGTGAAGTATAGGCCTAACTTTATCCTTTTGAATGTGGATATACGGTTGTGCCCAAATCATTTGTTGAAAACACTCTTCTTTCTCTCATTGAATTCTTTTGGCATGCTTTTTACACTCAAAATCAAATGACCATAAATGTGCAGGATTATTTCTGCATTCTGAATTCTATTCCATTAATCTGTATGCTTATCCTTATGCCAGTGCCATACAATCTTGATTAGTAGTTTTGGAGTACGTTTGAAATTAGAACATGTCAGTTCTCCAACTTTGTTCTTT
Source organism: Pedetes capensis (assembly GCA_007922755.1). Classification (NCBI taxonomy): domain Eukaryota; kingdom Metazoa; phylum Chordata; class Mammalia; order Rodentia; family Pedetidae; genus Pedetes; species Pedetes capensis. Next base: position 50,937 of record VMDO01001746.1, read on the forward strand.
TTCAAGATTGTTTGGCTATTCTGGGTTCTTGACTTTGCGTATGAATTTGGTCAATTTCTACAAAGAGGCTAGTTGGGATTTTGATAGTGATTGTGTTGAATCTATGCATCAGTTTGGGAAACTGGCATTTTGATAATAGTATTTTTTGACACATGAACACAAGGTGTCTTTCCATTTATTTCGATCTTTTGTTATTTCTTTCAATAATATTTTATAGTTTTCCAGGCATATGCCTTATACTTCTTTTTAAAAATGTTCTGATGATGTAAATGGGATCATTTTCTCAATTTCATTTTCAGCTTGCAAATATATTGAATACATTTGACTTTTGTATATTGATGTTGTTTCTGGTAGCTTTGCTGAATTTGTATATTGTGATAGTTTTTTAGTGGAATCTTTAGAATTTTCTACATATAAGATAATTTTATCTGCAAATAGACATGGTTTTTACTTCTTTTTTGATCTATTTCATTTTCTTGCCTCATTGTATGGTTAGAACATTCAGTACAATGTTGAATGGAATTGGTGAAAGTAGAAATCCTAGTCATCTTCTTGAGGTTAAAAAGAAAAGAGTTATGTTACATTTAAGTATGATGTTGGCTATAGGTTTCTCACAGATGCCTTTATCATGATGAGGAAGAACTATTCTATACACACTTTGTTGAGTGTTTGCTAATATTTTGTTGAGGATTTTTGTGTCTATATTTATAATAGGTGTTGATCTATAGTTTTTTCATGATGTCTTAGGGATTTTTTTTCCCTAAATAATAGATATGGTAAAAAAAAATCCAAATGGATGTTAAGTCTTCCTCTTCCCCTGGCTACCATCCTTAGTCAGTCACTCACTATCATTAGTTCATATTTTTTAAAAATTTAAAACAACTATTTAAAAATAAATCTTTCCTACATCCCTTATCATTTATATTTTTGTACACAATTTGTTAAAATTATAATCAATTAATTTGGGTGCTTGGCACAAAATATTCTCTATCAGTTTATAATAAAAAAGTAATTTAATTTTTTATAGCTAAAAAATAAAGAATTCATTGTTGATCAGAAATCTCACTTCTAGGAGTGTAACTTACACAAGTTATATTCCCCAAGAGTTATCTGCAAAAAGCAGAGAAAATCATCTACCCTCAGCATTGTCATGAAGATTGAATAAGATGATTGACATCCCTAAGAGGGCTTCAGGCAATGAAGATTCAAACATATTTATTGTCATGTTGTAAATTATATATCACAATGTTTATTATTTGTTGTAGTGATAGGTCTTGAACCCAGTGGCTCACACATACTAGGCTAGTGCTTTACCACTGAGCCACATCCCCAGCCCATAGCATCCTCTTAAATAGAGAGCTATTGCATGTTAGGTTGGCATACAACTTTTTGAAAACCCTTTTTGCATAAGATGAAATGTTTGTGCATGTACTCTGTATTTCAGAAGTTATCTTTCAATTCTTTTGTCTTTTTTTTTTTTTTTTTTTTTTTGCCTAGATTCTATGATTTGTTGCTTATTTCAGAAACTTGGAAAGTACCATGCAAATACAGATATAGCTGTGGTAGTTAAAAATAAAATACTTAGTGCTTGCTGGTGAAGGAAAATATGATGCTATGTAGGTATAACTGCTTGATGGAAATCAGATTTGCATTTCATAACATTTCTGGAGAAATTTAGACTTAATTGAAAAGTAGGAGCCAAATGCTTCTCCCAGATGATAGTTTATAACTAACTCTCACTGAAGTTGAAAGGAATTCTGAGGATAGAATTTAGGCCATGTTTTTGGAAAGTTGAAAGAAAAAAAAAGCATGCATAAATTTTCAAATTTTTCCAAAGTACTTAGATGGAAGGCAATTTGTAGTTTTGATCTTGAGAAATGTTTTTTTTCCACTGGTGGAATATTCATAACACCTTAATATAATTTATTTTACCTTTCATATGATGCTGATCATTATAGAAATTAGTTAAATAACCACTTAGGCAGGCAGCAAAACTACACACAGGACTGTATCAATTATAGCTGATACAGGGTCTTTCAGGATTCCTTTAAAATGTTTCTCTAGTGTATTTTTCAAATGAAATATATCATCATTAGATTTAGTTGAAACGTCAAACATACCTATTGCATATCAATAGATTTATAATTTAGTGTCTATTAATAGTCCAATTAGAAATTATCATAGAGGTTGTTTTCTTGCAATAACTTCAAAAGAGCTCTTTTTCTAAATTCCTACAGTTGACATCATGACAATTTTTTTTGTTGTTTGTGTGTTTTTGGAACAGTGTCTCCCTGTGTAGTTCAGGCTGGCCTCAAACTCTATCCTGCCTCAGCCTTCTGGTTGCTAGGATTACAGAGGTATGCCACTACACCCAGGTTAAATTTTTTTTTTAAATTAATTCAAATTTTAAAATTGACATGACAATAATTATTAAAAGGGATAATGTACAACTCTGACTGTGATGTTCAAGGGGATTATTGACTAATGATCTGTCTTTGACAGCATTAGATATTTCATGAGAACTGTTTGATACACCACTATTTGTTAGTGCTTGAATAGACACGTTCCAAGATAATCTTCATAGTTCTCTATTTTGGACAAGGGTGCTAGCCACAAAGGTCCTATCTACAAATTGATGCTTATCATAACACCATCTGTGACACAAAACAACATAGACACAAAGAGTAAAATCTTTCTGCAGGCTTTCTTTGAAAAAGTAATAAAGACCACCATTTTCATGGTACAAGGTTAGTAGTAACACAGGCCAGAGAAGAAAATGTAGGGATTGTTTTGTGTTCTAATGGTTTGCTACAAAACCACAGGCAACTTTTAAAGTGAATGTGCCAACTAAAAATTAAATACCATCACCTTAAAAACAATTCTTTCCATTTTATTTTCCACATAATTGTCTAATTTGATCCATACAACAAAGCTCTAATGCAGGTGGTATTAGTCAATCTGATAGATACGAATGCTAAACATGGTTATAGGTAGACTTTCTGAAGGCAAGTAACATTTACTGAGTGCCTACAGTCTACCTAGTTATTTCATATAATATTTCAGTAAAATCTCCAAATGACCCTATGCAATATGTTTTATAGTCCCCATTTTTAGATTAGGAAAAATGAACGTGTCCAAAGTTGGCCTTATTAGGACTCAATGGTGTAGCTTTTATTCATAGCCCAGCTTTTCTTTTTTTTTCTTTTTCTTCTCATTTTTTTAAACTTTGAGTATTTAACATTGGCTTAACACAGAACCCCAAACCACTGCAACATATGATATGTGACAAAGAGGAAAAGTTTAGGAAATTCAAATATAAATATATTCCTTTATAAACAGCTGGAATTTTATGATTCTAATGGTGTCATTTCTTATTAGTGTTAACTGCCTTTATTTTTTTAATGTTATAAAAAGAACAAAATATATCAATCACACATGGAAACATTTTCTTCCAATTACATTCACTATGGAAACGTCTGACAAATTATTAGATCTGTACACTTTCTTCACACTAAACGTGCATTTGATTCCATGCACGTTCCACATCACTAGAGTAAATGGCCTGTTCATTTTCTCGCTTTGCTTTCTTGAATTGTTGCACATGTTAACAAGCTAAGTGAAGCTTAACCCAGGCCTGCAAGAAAGTCAAAGTGCCAGGGCCAAAGAATCTTGTGAAAACTCAAACACAGTTGGAAGAAAAGGGGATTTATTTTTGTTTCTCAAGTTCATCTGCAACTCATTTTTTTCTGCTCTTGTTATTTCTTTTAATTCTGCAGTTAGAGCTCATTTTCCTTACAGAATTGCAGGCTGATGGAATCCTTCTTGGCACTCTTTCAGTATCCTGTATGTTTGATTAACCTTGGCTAACACACAGTAGACAACAATCGAGATAATATTATGAATACAAGGGAGGTATAAAGATGAATGAAAACCAGGAGTCAAGAAATGCCTGTGGAGAAGTGGTTCCTAATTCTAACGTGAGTTTTCAGAAAGGTTTCTTAGGCACACAGTTTCTGTACCCTCTGTGCCCATGAAACCCTGTTTCATATCCTGGCCATCAACAGTAGGTTTCCCAAACTTTTTGGACATAGGAGACTTTGGAAATTAAATAATAGTAATGACATTGTCATTTCTGAGTGGGATATACTGGATAAAAGCATCACTATTTGGCTTTTTTTTTTTTTTTCGTTACTTTTTTTATTAGAAATTTTTAGTGTACATCATAATGTGATTCATTTTGACATGCTTTTCATTGTGACAATTTTCATATATGCAATTTGATAGACATTATTCATACAGGTTACCCCTTACCCTCCTCTGCGTTTCCCCCCCTCCCCCCTTCCCATCTATTTGGCTCTTTTAAGACTGATTTTTGAAGTGCCCAGGTTGATATTTGATTTGCTTTGTAAGGATTTTGATGAGATGAAAGCAAACTACAGACTTGTTGGATAACAATAAAAAACCTGACACTACTATAGCAATAATGCTATAGCATTGGTCTATGTAATTTTAGTAATACTTCGAATCCTCCTAACAACCCTATGAATTGAGCACTCTTTTCCCTACCTTACAGGTGAAGAAAGTGAGGTCCTGACAGGTTAAATCACCTGTCAGAGGTCTTACAGCTGGAACCCAGGTGATGTGGTTCCAGAGACTGAGTTGTCCATTAGGAAGCTGCCTTATAAAATCCTCAATGTTTTAGCACATTTCATTAATATAGGAGTTTGGTGTGACTTGAGCTTAGACTAAAAGCAATGTTGAAATATGTCAATGTGTTTCAACAACTACAGCAAATTGTAATGACCCCTAATGAAAAACTGACAGATTCACTGGCCCAATCCAAATACCCAAGGACTCCCAAATTTATCCTCTTTACTATTTAAATATTTCATTTATTGAATTTGAAAAAAAGAAAAAGAATGACATTACTCCCTGGAATGAAAAACTCCTGGAGAAATGTTATATTCTATTTATTTATTTATCTATTTAGCGTTACTGCGGGTTGAACCCAGGGCCTTGGGCTTGTATGCTTTGTAAGTGCTGTACCGCTGAGCTGCAACCCAAGCTCTATATCTTTTTAGTTTTTGAGACAAGTTCTGACTAAATTACGCAGACTGCCACTGGTCTCGAACTTGCGATCCTACTGCCTCTGCCTCCCAAGTCTCTGGGATTACAGGCGTGTGCCAACTGCATCCAGCCATATCCAAATTTTAAAAAAACGATTCTCAAAGCTTAGTTCATGGATAATTTGAATTAGAATCCTTGACCAGCCTCCTATGAATGCCTGTTCTTTGGCTTCAGCCCAGACTTATTCAGAGTCTTAGTGATGCCCCCTAACTTTTGAGGACTATAGTTCTACGGGGTCCTTCTTCTGACCCTGCTTGGGTGCCTGTCTCTCTTCTACATATACCAGTCCCCCAACTGGAGTTCCCCTGAATGCAAGAGTTTCTTTCACACTTCAGAGCCTGAACTTGCTGCTTCCTGTGCTAGTCACGCATCCTCCTCTTCTGTCTTCTGAACTCCTACTCCAGTGAAAGTAGGCTCAAAAGTCATCTCTGCAAAGGCTTTTCTGTGCCCATCAGGCAAGAGTGAGGTGCTTCTTCCATTGTACTCCAATGCTGTTAACTCAGATCTCGATCTTGGCACAGAATAACCCTGCAGCTGGTCTGTGTACTGGGTTAGCCAGTGCTCCCCTGTGTTATCTATCTTTGTAAAACACGAAGGATGATGCCTGACTTGGAATGGTAGGTTTGCTAAATATGTCATTTGAATGAACCATGAGTCAGTTCAGCCATTTGAATTCTACTGAAATGGCAGATCACATGCATAACCTCTATTGGAAAATTATTCACTAAATCTGCCAAAGGGCCCGGATTTGGCTCAGTTGGTAGAGTGCTGGTCTGCAGTTTCTGAGGTCCTGAGTTCAATTCCCAGCACCGCAAAAATGGGAGAAGGACGTGGCAATCCACTCCCAAGGCAATCTTGAAACAATCAGCCATTGAAAATCCTATAAGGGTTGCTATGAATTGGATACAACTCGATGACACCTAACAACAACAAATCTGCTTAAAAAAATCATTTTTGCTTGTTGCCCATTTATCCCATTTTCTATTTTTTTCCTCCCTTTTAGTGTTTTATATTTTGAGTAGGTAATATATGCAACATGGTACAAAATTCTAAGGATCCAAGAGAGGGGACTGTGACAAAAGCCACTCACCCTTGTATCTGCCAACAGCTGAGTCCCTTATGGAGAGGCAGTCACAGTTAAAGTTACTAGTGTACCCTTCCAGAGCCATTTTAGACAGAGTGGCAAATACATAAATTTATCTATATTTATCTATCACTGTTTTGCACCATGTTTTTTGAACCTTGTGATTCCTCCACCTAAGTACATACAAAGCAGTTTCTGCTTATTAACAAATGCATGCTATTCCATTCTGTGAATTTATCTTTATTTAAAAAACCTCTTATGATTAATGGTTACTTGGTTAGCAGTATGTTTCTTTTCTTTTCTTTTTTTTTTTTTTTTTTACCATCAATGATGCTGCAATAGGTAGGCAATTTGACACAAGAGTATATTTTTAGGATAATCTTTTAAACATGGAATGACATGATTAACATGTGATAAATATGCCAAAATGGTTTTCACCAAGACTTTTATTTTTGCTCCCACTAGCAACCCCTGAAAATACCTATTTCTTTATTTCATGCTAATAGTGTTTTCTTTCCTGAAGTTTTCAAATGAAGGGCAAGAAAAACTTTTAAAGTGCAGCCTCATCTACTGGTATGACCCAGAAATAAAAATCGATTCCTCCTTTTCCCCTTCCTTCCTCCTGTTGTTGGTTGTTTTTGCAAAAAGCTCTGTAGACCATTTTTTTTTTTTTTTTTTTTTGGTACTGGGGTTTGAACCCAAGGCCTCACACCTGCATGCTCTGCAAGTGCTAGATCACTGAGCTGCACCCCCAGCCCCCCCCTTTTTTTTTTTACTTTTTGAGACAGGGTCTCGCTAAATTACACAGACAGCCTCTGGTCTTGAACTTGCGATCCTCCTGCCTCCGCCTCCCGGGCCACTGGGATTACAGGCATGCGCTACCGCGCCTGGCTGTAGACCTTTTTCTCCTTCCCAGGTAGGATGTACTAGGTACTCATTGTTGTTATAATCCAATATTGTTTTAAACCCAGAAGCCTTAATGAGTCTTCAGGACCATTTCTACTCTTCCCTTAAGAGGGAGGCATGCTGTTCCACCTACAAATACTTACTGAGTGCCCACCATGCACCAGGCATTGTTCCAGTGGCTGAGGCTCAAACAACGACCATAATAGACAAACGTCCCTGAATAATGGGAGGAGATAGGAAAGAAACACATACATAAGTAAGATCTATAGTGGATTTGTGATGTCTTTTTTTTTTTTTTTTTTTTTTTTTTTGTGGTACTGGGGGTTGATCCCGGGGCCTCATGCCTGCATGCTTTGCAAGTGCTGGACCACTGAGCTGCACCCCCAGCCCTTTTATTTTTTTTTTGCTTACTTCCTGAGACAGGGTCTCACTAAGTTACATAGACTTCCTCTAGTCTCGAACTTGCAATCCTCCTGTCTCCACCTCCCAAGCCGCTGGGATTACAGACATGCGTCACCACGCCCAGCTGGATTTGTGATGTCTTGAGAAAACTAAAGGAAGGAAGGATATAAGGAGAATGGAGTCACTCTAGTGAAGGATGGTCAGGGAAATATTCACTGAGAAGGTAATATTTAAGTAAAGACCTGACAGGAATGAGGGAGTAAGCCAGAAGGTGTGTGAAGGGTGAGCATTCCAGGCAGTAGAAAGAGCAAAGGCTTGGAGTGCAGTGTGCCTGCCAAGCCCTGGGAGCAACAAGGCAGGCAGCTGGTTAGAGCTCAGACAAGGAGAGAAGGAAGGAGGGAGTGAGGTTGGAGAGGTCAGGGAAGTTTGTGGGAAGGCTAGGTTGTCTAAGTCTTCATAGCTAAATAAGAAAGCTACTGAAGAGTTCTAGAGGATGACTCCGAATGGTCCAGTGAGAAGAGACTGAGGGAAGGCAAACATGGAAGAAGGGAGCACCAGTTGGAGATTTCCTGTAAGCCAAATGGGAATATAGATGGGTCAGCCTGGGCTGGTAGCCAAGGAGGTATAGAAGCATTAGGACCATGGTCCTCTTTTAATGGTTGAACGCTATGGTTTGGACATAGTTTAAGTACGTCTCCCACAGGTCTGTATGTTGAAAGCTCTTTGCCCACAGTGGTCTTGTGAGAAGTGGTAGGACTTTTAAGAAATGGGGCCTAGAAGGAAGTAATTAGGTCACTGGGAGCATGGACTTCAGAAAGAATTAATGCTGGTCTCCCAGAGTGAGTTAGTTCTTACCAGGAGTTGTTATAAAAGAATGACTGGCTTTTCCTGTATCTCTGGCTCCCTGTATCATCATGTGAGCTCTTCTGGATGTACACACTTGTAACATTGTGACACCATCTGCGTGACCTGCATGAGTGCCAGTTGTTACCATCATGCTTTTATTCTTCCAGAACTGTGAGCTAAATAAACATTCTTTCTTTACATATTATCCAACCTCAAGTATTTTGTTACAGTATCAGAAAATGAACTAATACATGGAACCAGCATGGTTCAAAATCTCAGTACTGCCCAAAACAAAAAACAAATAAAAAAAAAGAACCCATTGCTCATTGCACAAATAATCCAGAAAGAAGAGATTCATTTACAACAGTACTCACTAAAGCACCTGAGCAAACAGTGCCTTAACATTGGACGATTATTACATGGAAAGGTGAAGGAAAGCAAAAGCCGACATTTTAAGTCATATTAGTGGGAGGGGAAAAAAGAGCAGAAACTGATATGTAGGGATTACTTTAAAAGTCTAAGAGACTAAGGGAAGGAAATTTAAAAATCACGTCCTTATCAAGTAAAGAAAATGTAACAACGGGAAAGCCGCCAATGCAGCTTTCCCTCTCCCCTTAGCCAGCTCATTGGCCAGAGAATCGGTCAGAAAGAAACCCACCCAGGGCTACAGAAGCGTAGCTAAAGGAATCCGAACTCGTTTCCGAGTGAATCGGTGGCCAGACCAGGTGACTCAAGAGGCGTGACGCCAACCCGACGCTGGGGGCTGGCTGTCAACTCCCCAAGGCGGGAGGAGACGGGAGGGCGGCGTCTAACACATTTCAGGAGAGTACCCGGTTCCTGCTGGGCTAAAGGAGACCTCTCCGGGAGATCGGCCTGGGGCCTCGGGCCTGACCTCCTATTCTTATTCGGGGGGAAGCTCCTGATCTCCTCGTTCTCCCCACCCCGTGGCTCCCACTAAGCCTCAAGGGGCGTGCGCGTGTGTGCCAGGCGTCAGGTCTTCCCCGCTGGCCTCCGCCCCTCGCTGCCCGCCACGCGCCCACCCGCCCCGCCTCCGCGGCGAGCCTCTCCCTTCCCACCCCGCCCGCGCCCGCCGCCGGGGCACGCGCGGCAGGAACGGCGCCCGGAGCTGCGCTGCACAAACACCTGTCCTGCCTGAGCCCCGCGAGACTTGGGGCGAAGCCTACGCACCAGGGGGGCGCGTTCTCGCGAGGTTTAGGAAATTTCCCACGGCCCGTGTTGTGTCTGAGCCGAGTAGTGGAAGGCGGTAGGAAGGTGGTGTAGCGTGAGACTGGGCTGCCCGCACTGGACGCACGCGCAGTGCCGCTCGCGGGTGCCGCGCCAATCCTGCAGCGCCTTCAGCAGGTTTCGGGCGGCCGATTCCAGTTCTCCGGGTTTTGTGGCTCCCTGCGGAGGCCGTGCTGGATCTGGGAATGTCTCGGAAAGGAAAGGGCCAGGGAGGGGGAAGCAAGGGGTGCTGCAGGTAGGGGGGAGACGGGGCGGAGTTCGGGCCCTGCACCTTGCTGTTAAATGACCAGCCCCGCCACGATTGCTAGGGGTTTCGGAACTTAGGCAGCTAGCAGCGTCCCTGCCAGGCCCACGAGAGGTCCGTTTGTCTCTGCACAGTCCCCATGTATCTGTGCTCACACACGTTTGCTGTTGCGATGAGTTCCTAGGGAGGCTCACGCTGCAGGCAGCTTCCTTCCAGAGCGCCTGCAGCTTTGAGCGGGGCCTCTTGGCTTGAGTCAGGGGTGGCGGAGTGTGGCTCGAAATTCCAGCGCACTTGTCACTCCTGGAGAAAACCACTCGGCGCTCTGGCTTGTAGATGCGAGGTGCATATCAGGGGTGCCTTTGCCAGAGGCCTTGGGCTGACCTCATTTCACACCCAGGGAGAAGCAGCTAAGGCGAAAGAGCTCAGTTGCAAAAGTTATCCGCCTGCTGAGCTCTGGAAGGGTCGGGCCACGTTGTGATCATGCCTGTCTCCCCACTTGCACGGGGCAGGGTGGGTAGGGAGTAGGGGAGGAGGAGGCAGCGAATGAATGAAGTCAGTTCCTGGCAGGTCACTCGTCCGAACCGGAGTCATCTCGGTAGCTCCGGCACCTAACGCTGAGATTAGCATAAAGGAGGAGTCCAGTGAACGTTTGAATGAATGAAAAGGGCTGGGAACCCAGAGAGAGCGGGAAGCCACTTGGAAAACACCCACGTGAGGAGGTGTCTCCTCTAGGCCTGTGAAACGCCGCACATTTTCCCAGGACCCCTCCTCCTGGACCCTCGGCCCCGCCTCCTGACCCTTCCATTCTTCGTCCCCGTAGTAATCCCCTCCGGTTTTCCTCAGTCTCCACGTACGTCCCCGAGGGCGCATCCCAAAACCCGGATAACCGGAGCGCTCCCCATGGACCACACCGAGGGCTCGCCCGCGGAGGAGCCGCCTGCGCATGCTCCATCGCTCGGGTAGGTTTCCAGGGAAGGCAGCAACCAGGATCTCCTACTCCGCGGGCGGCGCGAGGTGTCTGGCTCTTCGCGGCGGCGGCGAGGGGAAAAGGATCGCGGGGGCTGGGTGGAACAGAGGAGCGAGGAAAAAGGGAAGGGGCGGGGGAGAGGGACCAGGGAAGGCGTCGGGGGGAATCTCGCGAGGGTTGGAGTTTTGGCGAGAGTTTGTGGAAGATGGCGCCTGTTGTGACAGGGTAAGTCTGGGGGAACCGAGCGCTGGGAACCGGGAAAGTTGCGGGCGTCTCGCAGTCCGCGGCGGGCGGCGGGCTCCGGGACCGCGGCGCGCCTGGCCTCCGGAGGCCGGGGGCGCGGCGTCGCGTGCGCCGGCCGCGGCTGCGGGTGGCCGTGCGCTGCCCGCTGCGCGCCGCCGCCGTGGCTCGGGCTCCGGCGTGTGAGGGCGGGCGGCCGCCACCGTGAGCCCGGCGGTGCGGGCGTGAGTGCGGCCGGCGCGCTGGGCCCCTGGGCTCCGTGCCCGCCGCGCGCCTCCCGCGGGCCCGGCCCGGGAGCCCCGCGCAGCTTTGTTCCTCGCGGCCGGCGTCGCCTCCTCGCCCTGCTGCTGTCCCCAGCCCCGGGCGCTTTGTCTTTCCGCGCTGTCCCCCGCGACTCTACCCCCGGCCCTTTGTTTCGCCGCCCTGGGCGCTTTGTCTGACCCGCTGCGTCCCCGATCCGCTCTCCATCTCCTTCCCTTCGCTGTCTTCCTCGCGCGCCCCTTTGTTGTGTCCCTCTTCTCGGTAGCCCAGTGATCGGCCACAGCCCAGGCACCAGATTCCTGTCTTTATTTGCCTTCCATTGTCTTTTCTCGTGTGTAAACCCTCTTACCTTTCCGTTGGGTCCTTGGTCACCCCCCAGAGGCTTTGTCTGTCCCATCTAGTCGTTTATTCCCTAAGCATCATCGCTTGATTTATCCATTGCCCACGGTGTGTGTGTCTGCCGAACGGTCTCAGCCCCGGGGACTCCATCTGGTGCTTCCAAGCGCAAGGCCGACCACGGTTTGTTGTTTTGTGAGTCTGAAAGGTGCTTGGGGATACTTAGTTTCCTCCTCTGCCCCCTTCCTCTCCTCCGCACCCCTTTCTCTTGGGATTGCATGTGCCGTCCCAACCCCCTCGTGCCCCTTTCTCTAGGGACTAAAGTGTCGCCAGGTCTCATTGCAGTCTCTTTGGGCCCGTGGTGGTTTTGCTTAGAAACAGTAGTCTTGGGGAAAAAAAATCTAGTCTCTTGATGGTTATTGCTCCCCCGCCCCTCATAGTTTCTGACGGCCTAGGCCAAGGGCAGCTGTCCTAGCTTTGCTTCTGGGTTACCTGACGATGAATGGAAGGGTATTGTAGGACTGTTAGGAGGCGGCGTAAGGTACTTTATTATTTTTTTTCCTGTTGATGTTTGAATAGTTTCAGATGTCCACAATAGATGTTCGTTTGGTAAGAGTTGAGAGAATTTTGATGTTGAAAACTTGTAAATGTTGCAGTGGGGGATTTCAGCATTTTTCTAGAATCTGGATCTACGGTTTAGTTATTCTGACTCCTGTTTTGTAAGGAGAAGACGAGGCATCCTGCTTGGGAATTTGATATCAATGGCTTATTTTTTCGTAGTCGTCAGAGTTTATAATTTACACTGCTTAGGATTTGCAGTTAGTTTGAAGTTTGTGCTTTTTGCTTGAGTAGTTGTATGACAAGGCTTCTGTCCTATCGTTGGTATTAAGCGCTGAAGAGTGCAGTTTGGGTTGATGCCTGCGGTTTTTAAGATCTTTGTCGTGTATATTAATCATAGGCAGTCAGAAGACTGAAGTGCTGGCCTCCAGTGAAGTTGTCTTAAAGGTACTTTCTTATGTTAAACGAGTATTAAATTGTTATCAGCTCTTATTATTATGGTAATGTTAGAAGCTTGGGGGTTTTGCTTGTGGGGGTGTGGTATATTGTAATGGACTGAATCATTCTTGTGCTAGGAATAAGAAGTAAGATTATTATACTGTGTGTTGTTCAGGAATTTTTTTCCTACTAGTTGGAAAGATACATTCACTACTAGTTGGAAAGATACATTCACATCACTACTTGGAAGATACATTCTCCATGAAATCATTTGCAATTTTGTTTCATTTATAAAGTTCTACACACGGTGCTATTGATACAGGATATACAAGATCTGCAATAAGAGATGTTGGCATTTTAGAAAACTTTTTTAAACGTAGGGATTAGAATTAGTAGGTTGAATTGTAATTACTGGAAAGCCATGTTTTCATGACTGATCCATGAGATTTTTGTGAAAATTTGCAGCCTGAGTTACCTGAATGGCTTTTGCCGATAATCATTTCTCTCCTATACTTGTTCTTAGTACATGACCATTCTTTTGAAGGTAAAATCTTAAGCATTCTGGTTCTGATTTCAAGCAAAGTGTGAACACTGTAATAATAAAAGGTATTTTGCTTTGACTTGTGGTTTTAAGAACAATCACATAGACATCATAAAATCACTTTTACAATTTGATTTGTGTTGTTTCTAAATCATATAACAGTTTCATCTCATGGAATAAAACAGTACCTTTAGATTATATCAAATAGCAGCATATTTGGGAATGTATAGGCTGAGTTGTGGCTGGGAAACTTTCATTCTGAATATTATTGGCTTATTAAAACTTTAACTTTATTATCTGTGCATATGCTCAGGAAAAAATATGGGGCTCACAGTATTTTTGGATCTGTTCTCATATAGGTTTCTAGGCAGTAGATTTTAACAGTTAAATTTGTTAAAAAAGTTACCTCTTGCCCTGTAACAACAGATTTCTGCCAATGTCTTTTAAATGGGTAAGATAAAAAATTGTTTTGGGCGAAAGGCCACTCTTGCCAAATGTAATTCATTAGATAATCTTTGGCACCATGAATAAGGCATTAGGAAAAAATGGTTTATTTGAAAGTTCTTACAAATCTTAATTCTGAGGTTCAATCATTTTTAGAAATAAGAGTTGGCTTCAAAGCATTATTTTGCATTTTGCTTCCTCCTAATACTAAATTCATGTTATTTCAACTAGGGGCAGTATTTTCTCATGCATTGACTAAAAGTTGTTATTTTTGGCATCTGGCTTTGTGATTATTTCCAACTTATTCTACTTCCCCTGGGCCAGTTTCCTAACTCCACAGTAACTTGCCATATCTGCACAGAATTGCTTTAAGATTTGCAGAGAGCATCCTTGGATGAAAGGTGTGGTTAAGGTCTAGGAATTGTTATTGAAATAGGTTAATGTGAAGTAGGTCATATTTTATAGGAAGTCAAGTAGGTTATGAACTAAGTTCTTGGCAAATTACAGTAGTGATAGTGGTATGAAAAAAAACCCCAAATATATATTATAGTTGGATAATAAAACAGATCTTTTTTTTCCCCTATAAACTTAGAGGGTGAGGGACAAGCAAGACAAATTACAGGGTAGTAGTAGTTGTGTGTATTGTGTAAGAGGTTGAAGATCTGTCAAAGTCACATGCAATAACACTTTGTAAAATTATGGAATGCCTGCCCTTTATTGATTTGTTTTCTGTGGGTGATAATATTTTTAACAATAATAGCACGAAGTATTTCCACTGGACTCCTAGCCAAAGTCTTAATAGTAATGACAAATTTTATATGGGCCTTATAACTTGGTCTAAGGAAAGTGTTTTGCACTTGGACATTCAATAGATTTTATTGTACGAATGAAACCTGTTGCTTCTCTATTCCTGGTAGGTGATATTAGTTGTCTTCCGGTTCCCCAAACCAGGATTCTGGCTCCCTCTTTCTCTGACTCTTTCTCTCAGATTCGCTTTCTTTT
>VMDO01001746.1:73516-193444 GCA_007922755.1 Pedetes capensis
TTTTTTTTTTTTTTTTTTTTTTTTTTTTTTTTTTTTTTTTTTTTTTTTTTTTTTTTTTTTTTTTTTTTTTTTTTTTTTTTTTTTTTTTTTTTTTTTTTTTTTTTTTTTTTTTTTTTTTTTTTTTTTTTTTTTTTTTTTTTTTTTTTTTTTTTTTTTTTTTTTTTTTTTTTTTTTTTTTTTTTTTTTTTTTTTTTTTACTAGCGTATATTCATTGGACAAAATGATGGGTTTCATTATAATATTTTCCAGATGACTTTTGTTTTTTTCAGGGCAGTGAGTGTGGATGGTACAGAGTGATTTTATTCTGGTAATCTTTGCTGTTGCTCTTTCCTTTTGACTTTGAAAGAATTTGGAATATTTTTGCTTGACTGTTTTAATGATTTTTTTTCCTTCAAACATATTCGGATATGTGGGAAGGTAAATTGTAAGCTTAGGTTGTTTTATGGATGTGGTTTCTGTCATCAAATATTTTTGCTCAACTACTGTAATAGCATGACATGTTACCTCTGTCAGCTGTCTAAAGTTATAAATGTTGGGTTGTTTTTCTATTTGATATGTTTTCCTCATACATTTGAGTAGTTCCAGGCATGGTGCCTAGACCCACTTTTATTTAAGAAAGAAATTTGTTCTAATATGTAATTACTTAAAGTTCTCCTACTCTGAGATATTAAAGATATCATGTGTTGTTGAGTTACAAAAACTAATAGAGGTATGATATTTTCTATCAAAATATTTTTGGTATTTTTATATTTTGCTATAATTTAAACTTACAACATATGTTTCATATTTTATATTTACATGTCATATCTAGAGGACAAATTTCTCAAAAGCATCCTGGAAAATGTTTATTTAGAAAAAAGAAAGGGTAGAATAGCAATAACTGAAAGAAATGAGAATCCCTAATCAGAAACAACAACAACAACACAAACAATAACAATAAACAAATCCACAAAGTATTTGGGATTATGGGCACTGTTTGTGAAGGTGTTATACCAAACCTCTAAGCTATTTATAAATTTAAATCTATGTCATAATATATTTATATTCTTTATAAAGTCAATGCTTAACATCCTTCCAAATCATAAAATGTTGAGTACTGAAATGTTTGAAAAATACAGGCTGAATGTACAGGTTAAAATTAGCTGGTTACTATTAGTTTTTAATGCTTTACAGTGCTAAGGATCAAACCCAGGGTCTTACACATACTTACTTGCCAAGCATTCTACCACTGAGTTATACCCTCAGCCCTTTTTTTTTTCTTTCTTAGTATAAAAAAAAATGTTAAGTTTAGTCTTATTCCTCCTAGTGGTTTTAAACTGTGAGTTTAAACTGTGACTAACATCTGTTCTTTTATTATATGGGACATGTTTTCAGGAGGACTGTGTGCATATTAACAATAGCAGTTTTTGTGAATTGTAGTTATTAACCACAGTCACTTTTAGATATAAAAGCATCCTCAGTGAGTTACTTCTGATCCATAATCAAATTTTAGTAGAACAGATGTAGACTACCAGTGGAATAATTAACCAAAAAATGTTAAGGGGATTAGATGTCTTTTGTGTAACATTTAATTTTAATCTTTTGGCCAGTTTATGTGAATAATTAAAGTTTCGAAGCAGTCAGATTTCTCTTGGGACTTCTCAGTTGTCATTGATAGCTGTAATCGCTGGAGAAGTGGAAATACTATTTCCATCAAACAGGTGGCTTTCCTAATAGTGCCTTCTAATTCATGTTTATGTTGAATGATTTCCCAGTCACACCAACTCAGTATACTTTTGAAAGATCATACCTGATAACAGAATATGGTGTAGATACAAAAATGACTCATTCAATCTGAGTGTTGCCCAGAGTTGGAAGTGTATATATTTACCTCCTGGGGAAGGAGGTCTGCTCCAATGAAAAGAATCACCTATTATTAGGTACATTTTTTTTTTTTTTAAACTGAT
The DNA here is from genome assembly GCA_007922755.1 of Pedetes capensis. Lineage (NCBI taxonomy): Eukaryota > Metazoa > Chordata > Mammalia > Rodentia > Pedetidae > Pedetes > Pedetes capensis. Next base: position 75,463 of record VMDO01001746.1, read on the forward strand.
CCCAGGATATTTTTCCTATTGAGCTACCCCTCCAGGAATTCCTTAGCTACCGCTCTGACTTTTTGACTTTCATTAACTCTCCTCCCGCCCCCGCCGCCGCCGCCACCTCCTCCTCCTCCTCCTCCTCCTCCTCTTCCTCCTTCTTCTTTTTTTTTTTTTTTTTTTTTTGTTTCCTTTTGAGACAGGGTCTCACTGTGTAGCCCAGGCTAGTTTTGAACTTGGGATCTTCCGGCCTCAGTTTCCCGAGTGTTAGAACTATGTCTGTCTCATTAATTGCCATTGATGTGCTCTTCATTTCTGCTTAGTCAGATGATAATCTCCATCTAGTACTTTGAGGTATTGGAAAGTTTTTGAGAGAATTAAGGATAGGTTTGTATTGTGTTAGGAGGTGGACTTCCTGTGAATACAGTGATGCTGGCATTTATGATTACAAAATCATATCTGCTATTCTGTAGTGTAGCTTTGGTAGAGATTTTACTTATTAATAGGGTTATTTCCCTTTCTTTAGTGTGTCTGTTTTCCTTCTCTCATTGGAAATTTTAAAAACACAAATCGGGAGTCTACATATGTAAATTAAAAAATTTTTCAACTACTAAGATTCTGAACATTTTGTAGGCTATATTTACTCTACAGTTTAAATAACAAGAAATATTCAGTCTGTTTTTTGGAGTCATTTTTTTAAGTGATGTCTAACACCAACCTAATGACATTTTGAGGTAATATGAAGATAGATTGTCTTTAAGGAAGAGAGGATGGGTTTTATTTTTCTAAGACAACCAGGTGAGCACGTTCCAAGAGTGAATAGAGTCACAGAGCTCTGAAAAATCTATGAAGAAGGAAAAAAATCCTGATGCTTTACACATGTTGCAACTCATTGAGATGAGATGGCATGGATATGAATGAACAGTAGGGGAATTAGGTTAATGTTGGGAGAAATTTTGGGTTGACCGAACCAAAAACTCAAGTTTGAGGCTTTTGTGAGAGAACTACATGAAGATACACAGTGGCCAGTTACATATGGGGTTCCAGCAGCTCAAGAAAGAGGTCAAGGTTGAAAGAACATACTTGAAGATGGCTACATGGTAATTAGAATATTGGGCCGGAGCAAGATCTCCTTGTGAGTGATAAGTAGAGAAAGACATGGTCAGCATCAACATTTAAGGAACAGGATAGAAAGCTAGTGGAAGGCTGGCAACAAAAGAGGTAGGACAGACACATCAACAGTGTAGTGTCACATAAATGAGGAGAGATTACTTCTGAAAGAAAGGGAACTTGTCAGTTGTGTCAGGTGCTGCAAAAGAGAGCCGGTGAGCTAAATTCAAATATCGTCCACCAGATTTGAGATTCCAAAGACCAGTGGGAGCTGTACCATGGTTTTCATGGGTTGGGGAATTGGAGATGAGGAAGCAGAACAATTCTTTCAAGAGCATTGGCTCCTCTGGGGCCTGTTGCACATGCCTATAATCCCAGTGATTAAGGAGGCTGAAGCAAGAGGATCACAGGTTTGAGGCCAGAGTTAGCCTGCACAACTTAGCAAGACTCTGTCTCAAAAAAAAAAAAAAAAAAAAAAAGAGAGAGAGAGAGAGAGAGGGTGGTGCAGCTCAGTGGTAGACCACTTGCCTAATGAGCACAAGGCTCTGGGTTCAAACCCACCATCCCTGCACCTGTACTGCCAAAAAAAAAAAAGTGGCTCTGAAATTGGAATGTGGAAGCCTCTAATGTTGTGATGGAGCTTTTAAAAGTGGAATGGGCTTGGCTTGTTTAGATGCTTATGGGAAGGAATTAATCAAGAGGGTTGTTTCAGTTGTTAGGTGCCATCCAGTGAGACCTGACTCATAGCAACCCTATGTATAACAGATGAGACACTACCTGACACTATGTAATGACAAGCACTATTGTCAGTGTTTCTCTGCTATTCATAGGGTTTTCAATGGCTGATTGTTTCGGGATTGCTTCAGGAATGGATTGCCACGTCCTTCACCCATTTTTGTGGTGCTGGGGATTGAACCCAAATCAAGAGGACAGGGGATGAAATTTAAATCGAAACTTTGCTTTTTCTTCTTATTTTCTTTTTCTTTCTGTTTTTTTTTTTTTTTTTTTTGGTGGGGGGAACTGAGGATGAATCCAGGGCCTCCCACATGCTAGGAAAGTGCTCTACCTCTGAGCTATACTCCCAGTCCCTAGACTGAAACTCTTATTGGTGCCTTTTGTGTGCTGCCTTTTGTGTATTAATGAAAAGCCTATAGTAAAAGGAGTTTATTAAAATGAGCACACATTCAATAATGCTGGGACTATGAGAACATTCATGAATTTATTTCTCTTTTCAGAGTCTTTTCACATGTACTATCTAGCTCAGTTGGTAAAGTGCCGCTCCGCACTCTCTTGAGGACCCGGGTTCTATCCCTAGCATCACAAAAATGGGAGCAGGACATGGCAGCCCACTCCTGAAGCAATCTCCCAAACAATCAGCCATTGAGAACCCTATGAGGGTCGCTACACAGCCCCCAACACCACCTAACAACAACATCTCATTTTAGGAGCTGGGGTTTAGCTCAGTTGGTAGTGTGTACCAGACCAGGTGTGCTGGTCTGCATTCTCTGAGGCCCTGGTGTGATCCACAGCATTGCAAAGCCAAGAGAAGGACCTGGCAACTCAATCTTCAAACAGTCCCCAGTCACCCACTGAAAACCCTGTGAATAGTAGAGAAACAATGACATAGTGCAGGGCATGGCACAGTGTTTCTGTTGAACATAGGGTCGCTTATCAGTTGGACCCAACTAACAACACCTAACAACATAATATTTCATTTTAATCAGAAAAAATGTTGTGTTGTTTTTCTCCTTGAGGGATGATATTTCTGCTTTGATTCTTCAATATTTTTACTTTTCCTTCCAGTGTTTAACTGAGGTGGTGGGTTTAATTCCTATGAAGCCAAAGAAGCCTGGCTTTCAAGTTTTTATGCATATACTGTAAGAGCTACGTTACACATGCAACAGTTCGTCCCTCTCTCCTTTTCTTGTTTTCCTTTCTTGTTTCTTTCCCTCTTGTCTCTAGAGTTTTGACTGCACTCTTTTGTCAGCAGAACATTAACATGTACCCTAATTGTGTTAAATATAGTTAAGTTTTATACTGCACTAATGCATTGAAATATGTACATTAATTTGAAACATTAAAAGGATCTGTGATAAAGATGAAGCAAATTTTTAAAGATACTTTTAATAGTAGCAGAAACTCGTTTATCTTCAAAAGTAATTTTGAGTGAGAGCAATATGTTTATCACTTTTTTGTTTTGTTTTGTTTTGATTTGAGGTGGTTGGGATAGAACCCAGGGCCTCAAACACATGTCAGGTAAGCATTCTACACCTGACTACACCCTAGCCCTTCATTTAAAAAAACTTTGTGGTAAAATATACATGATATACTATTTTTAAAATCTTTGTTAATATTTTGTATTAGAGTCACTCAAAGGCTGGTTACAAATTCATTTTAAATTAATATAATTCAAGTGACTTTTGTAGCTGAAAAGCCACTTAAATGTCTTATTTACCTTATTGTTAGGTGCCGTTGAGTTGGGTCTGACTCATAGTGAGTCTTTGTACAACAGAAAAAAACACTCCTCAATTCTGTACCAGGCACATGATCTTTTTTGTTTAGGCCCATAGTTGCAACCACTGTGTCAATCCATCTGGTTAAGGGTCTTCCTTTTTTTCTTTGACCTGCCACTCTTCCATACGTGATGTCCTACTCCAAGGATTGGTTCTTCCTGACATGTCCAAAATATGTAAGACAGAGTCTAGCCATCCTTGCTTCCAAGGAGCACTCTGGTTGCACTTCTTCTAGGACAGATATGTTGGTTCTTTTGGCAGTCCATGGTGTATTCAATATTCATCTCTGGCACCATAATTCAAGAGTATCAGTTTTTCTCCTGTCTCCTGTATTCATTGCCCAGCTTTCACAACTGTGTGATATGACTGCAAATACCATGGCTAACCCACTCCCTAAATGATTAGCTATTGAAAACCCTATGAGTAACAGAGAAACACGTTTACCTTAAGTGTTTTTAATTTAGAAAAATAGGACTGGGCAAGTATGTAGCTCAGTGGTAGAGTGCTTTTTTGGTATGTCCGAGGCACTACATCAAAGAAAGAAAGAAAGAAAGAAAGAAAGAAAGAAAACCTAAAATATCTTCATAGTATAGGAAAAGTAATCAAATTACACGAAAAGTAATCAAAAGCAATTTGAGGGTTTTTTGTATAGAGAAATTGAGTAACTCATTAAGTTTCACAACCTTTTTAAGTGCTTTGACAAAAGATGAGCAGCACACCTTTGTGTGGTACGAGATTTTCACTTCTATTTCATGAAGATGTGTTGTTTCATAGCATGACCCATATCTGCTAGTAGTACTTGGTGCCATCTTGTCTTCAATTTCTTTCTTTCTTTTTTCTGTGTCTTTTTTTTTTTTTTTTTTTTTTTTTTTTTTTTTTTTTTTTTTTTTTTTTTTTTTTTTTTTTTTTTTTTTTTTTTTTTTTTTTTTTTTTTTTTTGGTGACAGGGTCTTGCTGTGTATCCCAGTCTGTCCTTGAACTCACAGTCTTCCTGCCTCAGCTTCCTGGGATTACAGGTATATGCCACTACGCCCAGCTCCTGCTTTCAGTTTCTTAGGTTGCTAATGGAAGATGAATGAGTTAATATCTTATGTGATGGAATTTTAAAAGCTTTCTTCAGAAATCTTGTTTTATTTCAATTAAAGCAGCCACTCTTGTGGCAGACGATGCTTATTATTTTTCCCTAAAATGCTTTAATAAAAGAACCCAAAACCACTCTTCATGAAGACAGATTTATTTGGTAGTGTTGGAGATCAAACCTAGGGCCTTGTGTATGCTAGCAAGTGCTCTACCACTGAGCTGCATCCCTAGTCCAGATCTTATCTTTTATTCAGTGACCTGTCCTTTTCACCTAGAAGAGTGCTTGTCATATGAAATATACTCAATTAATATTTAATTGTGGGATGAATTTGCAGCTGACAGTGTTTTCCTGTAGATATAAAACTTCTCTGTTTCATTAAGAAGTAGACAAAGGTACAGTATATTAGGAAAAAACATCTGTACTACCAACTTTATGGCTAATTTCCTGCACTCGGTAATTTTTGTAATACTAGTCCCCCCATCCCAAAGATCGCCAACAGTGTTTTCTGTGCATATTTCTATGTAATTTACTGGCAGAGAAATATATTCAGGTTTATGCCATATTTTTTCCCAGGTCATATTTTAGCTATTCCTACCATGATGGGAAGAACAAGTCTTTCCTCATGGCACCTAAACGTATATAGTTAAATTCAGTGAAATTTCCCAAAAGTACTGAATTGAAAATCATTTTAAACCTTACTTTTGAGGAAAAAAATCCATAACCTCTATAGATAGTGATGTGTGTTTCAGTGTTATACTAGTTGTGATGACTTTAGACTGTCATATGCTAACCTTTCAGGATATAGTTTGTAGAGAGTGAGGTTAGTGATGGTGGTGGTGGTGATGTTAGGTGCTATGGAGTTGGGCCCAACTCATAGCAACCCTATGTACAACAGAACAAAACACTCCCCGACACTGTGCCATGCCTGTCACTATGCCAGTGCTACTCTGATATTCATAGGGTTTTCGATGGCTGATTGTTTCAGGAATGTGCTGCCAGGTTTTCTCCCAAGCCTCCAGCACCTGGTATTCTCAGGTGGTCTCTCATCCAGGGACTAACCAGGCCTAACCCTGCTTAGCTTTTGAGATCAGACGAGATGGACTCATCATGGTTTTTTCTGTCTTTTTTGATTTTCTTGTTATATCTGATTAAATGTTTTTACTTGGTAAAGAGACTGTTAGGGGGAGATAGGAGGAAGCACACATGGGCAGTTTCTTTAGTGTGCTTGATTTATTAATATCATCTCTAATACCTGTTTGGGGACAGGGATTTAGCTCAGTTGCTAGAGCACCTCTCTGCAGTCTCTGAGGTCCTGTATTTGATTCCCAGCACCACAAAAATGGGAGAAGGATGCGGCAATCCACTCCCAAGGCAATCCTGAAACAGTCAGCCACTGAAAACCGTATGAGAGTCGGTATGAGTTGGACACAACTCAACAGCACCTAACAACAACAACAACAACACCTGTTTTGTTGCTGAAATTTTATTAAGGCCCTCACTTGCTTTCTGAGGACTCGAGACATTAAGCTAGGTTATTTCTATAAACTACTTGACCAGGCACACATGTTGGATGACATGCTGAAACAAATCTGAGAGCATTATTAACTCTACGCTTTGAAACACCTTATCTTCCCTCAGGTTGTGATCATTTGACAGACTGATTGAGCTCTAGTGATGGGTTCAAATATTTTTGAGCACCAGCTCTGTTCAGGGTACTAGGATGCAGCTTTGAACAAAGCAGATCAAAAAAGGAAAAGCTCTCGAGATTTTCTAGTGAAAATCATTTTCCACTCCAACCCAATGGAAAGTGTTGTGATCTCTGGAGCCACTAAATCAGCCACTACTTACAACGAAGTAATGTGGAGGCTACCTTGCAGTGGGTGAGACAGACAAAAACCAAATAAGTAGTATCCGAGAGAAGGGCTTTAGAAGGAAAAGAAAGTTGGGAACAGGGTACAAAGTGGCAGTATGGTTGCACCTTTAGATAAAGCACTTATGGAAGGTCCCACTGAGATGGTGACTTCTGAGGAAGGGACCTTAAGGAAGTGAGGCCGGAAGGCCTGTGTGTGTGTAGGGGAAGAACATTCCAGGAAGAAGAAGCAGTAGACTTAAAGACCCTGAGGCAGAGAGTGCCTGGATTAGATGGTATGTGAAGTAAAGACAGGAATCAAAGATGACTCCTTGTGTTTTTGGCCTGAACAACAGTAATTATAGGGTTGCAGTCATTTGATAAGAGAAACAGGTTTTTGGTATGAGATCCTGAGATAAGCAGGTATGCAAATAAATAATTTACTTTTATGGCTTCTGAATTTTGCATGGTGATAGATTTAAAAATCTCAAGCTAGTCAATTCTTTGTGTAAAACATAGTTTTAAGTAACTATTTTACTCTGATTTAATAATACTTAGGGAAGATGAACTAATTTATTTGCCCGGTTGTGTTGTTAGGTGCTGTCAGTTGGGTCCGACTCATAGCAACCCTCTGTACATCGGAGTGAAACACTCCCCGACTCTGTGCCATGCCCAACACTACGTCAATGCTTCTCTGCTGTTCATACGGTTTTCTTTTTCTTTTCTTTTCTTTTCTTTTTTGGTCATAGGGTTTTCAATGGCATATTATTTTGGGATTGTTTTACAAGTGGGTTGTCAAGTCCTTCTCTCATTTTTGCCTTGCTTAGGATCAAACCCAAAGCCTCAAAGTGCAGAGTGGCACTCTACCAACTGAGCTAAATCCCAGCCCCTTATTTGCCCTAGCCAACCATTATAATTAAGGAAGAAAACTTTCCCAGAGTAAAATATTTTATATATTTATCTTGGGTTACCTGAAATCACTCGAAACTATTTTGCTTTGTTACATCACTGTGTACAACACAACCTACCGTTGTATTGATTTAAATGGAAAATGTGGGGGTCTTGTGTAGATGATTATACAGTTTCTAGCACACAAGGTATATAAGCACTGAGAATATTTAGATAGGAAGAGAGGGAGTATGACATGAAGGTCAGTATTAAGACTAAAATGGGAAGAAGACACAAAATTTTGAACACGTGCTTAGATTTTTAGACATTATTTGAGTGAACTTTCTTGAGAATGCTGTATGTTACAAAGTTAATACTGGGCATCAGAATCTTTCAAAATGTCTGCCTTATCTGACCTATTTCCCCTATAAACCATGTATATCTTTCTGCATGGGCTTTTTGTTTTCATAGCATGTTTACATATTTGAAAATATGTACATGCTAGATAAGCCCCATTGTCTTAATTTATCTAGTAGATATGGATAGGTCTTTCTCCATAGTATTAACTTGTTCTGTTAAGAGAGAGCATATGCTAAGACCTGCTTGGATGTGTGCTTGTGGAGTGAGGAGTTCCCTCATATCTACTTTGTCTAGGATCATAAGAAATTGAAATTTGCGGGGCATGGTGGCGCACGCCTGTAATCCCAGCGGCTCTGGAGACGGAGGTGGAAGGATCGCAAGCTCGAGACCAGAGGCAGTCTGCATAATTTAGCCAGACCCTGTCTCAAAACGTAAAAAAATGGGCTGGGGGTGCAGCTCAGTGGTCCAGCACTTGCAGAGCATGCAGGCGTGAGGCCCTGGGTTCAACCCCCAGTACTGCAAAAAAAAAAATAATAAAATAAATAAAAAATAAATAAATAAATAAATTGAAATGTGTGTTTCTGAATTGTTTTAAATTCAAAGTAGCATTGATCTCTGTTCCTGCATCTTTGTCCTAATGGTAGTAGTTCCAATGCATGTTCATTCTCTATGTAGAATTAATTGGAGTTTGCCTTGTTGTCTTAGTCCATTCAGGCTGCTATCACAAAATACCATACACTGGGTGGCCTTTAAAGAGAAGCATATTTGTCACAATTATGGAGCCTACGAAGTCCCAGGTCAAGGAGCCAGCAGATTCAGTGTCTGGGGAGGGCTTGCTTTCTGGTTCAGAGACCATGCCTTCTAACCATGTCCTTACATGGTAGATGGGGTCTAGAGCCCCTTTTCTTTTCTTTTCTTTTCTTTTTTTTTTACTGTACTGGGGAGTTGAACCCAGGACCTCACACATGCTTTTTTGCAAGTGTTTAACTACAGAGCCGTATCCCCAGCCCATTTTTTACTTTTTGTGTTTTGAGACAGGGTCTTGCTATGTTATACAGGCTGCCTCTATGATCTTCTGCCTCTAGCTCCTGAGTCCTGGGATTAGAGACATGAGTCACTGAGCCTGCAAGGGCCTCTTTTCTAACGGCACTAATCCCATTCACACTAATCCCATTCATGAAAGCTCTACCCTTATGAGCTAATCAACTCTCAAAACATGCCTCTGCCTCCCATACCCAAACTGTCACCTTAGACATTAGGATTTCAATGAAAGCCTTTAGGAGAAACAAATACTCAGACCAGAGCAGTCACATCATTAAAAAACCCCAAACAAAACAAAGCAAAAAAGTTTTCCCTGACATTGTAATAAGACCATGCACCCTGAAGATTCATAAGGATTGTTTTGTCTAATGAGTATAGGAGTCTTACGTGGTGCCACATGTATGTTGGCAAGCCTTAGTTGTGTAAAGTACAATGAAAGTAACAAGGCTTATGTGAAGAAAAGGATTGTGGCAAACGATTCAAAATCCATGGAACTCTTGATCTCAAATACTAGCTAAAAATAGTAATAATCCTAATAGAAAAGAGTGGCATTTACACCTTGTGTTGTAATCAGTCTTTGTAGTCTTGAGCTCTAGGCCTCTAGCATCCTCCTAAGTCATGGAAAGGCATTGATTCTAAAAGACCCTTTTCATTAAAATTAAAATCAAGGGCTGGGGGTATAGTGAAGTGGTAGAACACTTGCCTGACATGAGGACCTGGGTTCAATCCCCAGCATTTTAAAGAAAAATGCTAGTGAATATCTCTGTGGACCACAAACACCTCTCAGTATTTTTGTAGGACAGTTACTTACAAGCGAAATTGTTGGTTGCAAAAATACAGAGTACAAGTATTAACTTGCACACACATATACATACACACATATACAGATATTATATATGTATATAGAGTAGTGTATGGGAGGTGGTAAATAGATTTCAATACAGTTGAAAGGAAGGGCATTTTGTACAGATAGAGAAAGGGAGGTAAAACATGAGGCAGGAGAGCCTAGTAGATATGTTCAGGAAAGGCAGAGTGAAGAATCTGGTGTAATATATAGGAAGCAGGAGGGGCTTATGGAGGGTCAGTCTAGAAAGGCAGGTTAGACCAGATGACAACTTAGAACTATAAAATTGAATGGACAATGGGCACCTTTCTAAAGATTTTACACCTGAGCTTTCTTTCCAGAGAATTGTTTTTAGGTACCATCCAGTCGAGTCCAACTCATAGTGACGGTCATAGGGTTTTCAATGGCTAATTGTCTCAGGATTGCTTTGGGAGTGGATTGCCACATCCTTCTCCTATTTTTGTGGTGCGGGGGAACCAAGGGCCACAGAAAGTGTAGAGCAGCACTCTACCAACTGAGCTAAACCCCAGAGAATAGCTAGCAGTAATTGCGAAAGCTAGGCTTTTGAGGATAGGAGGTGAGCTATGCAGCTATTAGAAGGATGCAATGCCACAAGGAAAAACTTACTCAGGGCCATAGTGTTAGTGATGAAAGAAAGGTATCAGACTGAAGTAGCGTTACAGAGTTAAAATCAGTTTGTAAGACCTGGTAGTTTAGGATGAGAAGGGGAAGGATTGAATGCTGCAGCCATGGAGGTGGATAAGTGGTACCATTTACAAAGATAAAAACAGAAGTAGATCTGAGATAAAACAAGGGAAAATTTTAGAGAATTTATCAAAACATAAGGAAGAATTCACGGTGCATTTCCATTAAGTGTGTTTAATGTATATAATATAAACTTTACCATTTCAACGTTTGAGCTTTTTGTTTGTTTTTTGTTTTGTTTTTGGTGGTGCTGAGGATCAAACCCAGGGTCTCATGTATGCTAGGCAAGTGTTCTAACACTGATATACATCTCTAGCCCCAACTATTTTTAACTGAACAGTTCAGTGACGTTAAGTACATTCACACTGCCATGCAGTGATCACCACTATCTATTTACAGAACTTTGTCATTTTCTCAAACCAAAAATCTAAATTCCATCAGACAGTAGTTTGCTATTCCCCCTGCCTGAACCCCTGGTAATGATCATTCTTGCTTTATGAATATGACTACTGTAGGTATCTGGGCCTAAACATAAATAAGATCTTGTGCCTGGCACAGAATCCGGGAGTGTTTTGTCTTGCTGTACATAGGGTTGCTTTGAGTCAGACTGACACCTAACAACAACAACAACTATAGGTACCTTCTGTACATGGACTCCTTTTGTAACTGACTGACTTCCCTCACTATGGTATCTTCAAGGTTCATCTTTTGTAAACTGTGTGATAATTTCCTTCCCTTTAAAGGCAGAATAGTATTCCATTGTATGCATATAGCACATTTTTTAATCCATTTGTCTGTTGTGGAGAATTGAGTTGTGTATGCCTTGTTGTTTTATGGGGCTTGGGGGGAAGTTTGGTTATTTTTTAGTGATTGTAGAGTGAATTCTCTGGTTATTGAAAAATGAGTAGATAAAATCGGGTTTGGTAAAACGATAAACCACTGTGTTCTTGTATAGATCCATCAATGAAAAGTAGTATTTGTTATTACAAAAATGATAATGGATGATCTTATTGTACAACTCAAATATATCTTAACTATTAGAAAAATAACCTAAAATGGGTTTCCTACTAGTATTTGGGATTTAGCTCAGTTGGTAGAGCACTGCGCTGCAGTCTCTGAGGTCGAGTTCAATTCCTTGTTGTTGTTGTTAGGTGCTGTGGAGTCGGTATCCGACTCATAGCGACCCTCATAGGGTTTTCAATGGCTGACTGTTTCAGGATTGCCTTGGGAGTGGATTGCCAGGCCCTTCTCCCTTTTTTGTGGTGCTGGGAATTGAACTCAGGACCTCAGAGACTGCAGTACAGCGCTCTACCAACTGAGCTAAATCCCAACTGAATTCAGTTCGAGTTCAATTCCTCGTCACCGCAAAAGGGAGAAGGACCTGGCAATCCACTCCCAAGGCAATCCCAAAACAGCCATTGAAAACCCTATGAGGGTTGCTATGAGTCGGATACTGACTCAACGGCACCTAACAACAACAACTAGTATTTAGCTCAGTTGGTAGAGTGCTGCTCTGCAGTCTCTGAGGTCCCGAGTTCAATTCCCAGCACTGCAAAAATGGGAGAAGGATGTGGCAATCCCTCCTGAGGCAATCCCAAAACAGTCAGCCATTGAAAACCCTACAAGGGTCATTATGAGTTGGACCGACTCGGTGATATCTAGCAACAACAATAACTAGTAGTGGACAAGTTAGCTAGATGTAAAAGGACTGAGACTTTTAAGCCTGAAATTGTAATTTGTATTAATATATTTTAAAACAATGCCACCTCAGCAAATATCTTACATTTTGTAATCTTCCTACATATTACTTTCCTGTTACAACCTACACACAAAATACTGCACATTGAACTTTTATAACAGTTGGTACTGAAAAGTTGAGAAGCATGAAGAGAATGCAAAATGTGTATGAAAAAGATAACAGAAAATGGATCAGAAGGATTCTCTGGAGACTTTTAAAGTAGTTCTTTCTAGAGTAGCTCTTCAGCTTTATTAAATACTTTTTCTCAGCCTCATCTTAGAAGATAAGCTCATAGAAAGTACTAGGTAATTGAAATGAGATGCTTAGGTTGTGGACTCCATACTACTCCATATGTAGTAGTAATTATTTATTTTCTCTCCCTTTATTAGTAAATGGTGATGGGGTACAGAGTAATAGAGCATTGGCTTTTTCCATTATGCAACCATTATATCACTTCTGGCTATACTTTCATCAATCCACAAAGTTTATAGAGCCTTATGGCTATATAGTAAAACTGATTTGCATATTTGGGTTATATTCCCCTATTTTTCCAATGTACTCATGAAGTTGCATTGTTTACATTGAGATTATCCTCCCCCTTTATCCCTCTACATTGACTCTCCTTCCCATTCCACTTTCCGCAATCTTCGCTTCCCTCTGCTAGTTCCCTCTCTCCTTTCTACGTTTTATATTGTCCCTTCTTCGCTAAGTTTAATTGTGCATTTCTAATATATCAACTTATGTATAGGACTTTTTTCTTCCTTTAAGATTCAGCTCCCACATGAGTGAGAACATATGGTATTTCCTTTTTTGAACTTGTGTTTGTTCACTTAAGATGATGTTTTCCAGTTCCATCCATTTTGCCGCAAATGATGTTATTTCATTTTTTTAATTCCTGAGTAGTATTCCATTGTGTATATGTACCATAGTTTTTAAATTCATTCTTCTGTTGATGGGCACTGGTTGGTTCCTTGCTATTGTGAAGAATGCTGCATTGAATATGAAGATGCAGGTGTCTCTGTGGTATGATGACTTGTCTCCCTTTGGGTATATTCCCAGTAGTGGTATAGCTGGGTCATATGGCTGTTCTGTTTTTAGTTTTCTAAGGTATCTCCATATTGATTTCCAAAGTGGTTGAACCAATTTACAGTCCCACCAACAGTGTACGAGGGTTCCTTTTTCTCTACAACCTCCCCAGCATTTGTTATTTGTTTTGCTGATCTTGGCCATTCTTACTGGAGTTAGGTGGAATCTAAGGGTTGTTCTGATTTGCATTTCCCTAATGGCTAGGGATATTGAGCATTTTTTCTGGAGCACGTTTCCTGTCTTTTCTTCTAGTAATTTTAAGGTTTCTGGTTTTATGCTGAGGTCTGTTTCCATAAATATTTTCTATTAAATTTACTATTTCTAATCTATATGTTTGAGACAGGCATTTTGGTTACTGGTTGTAAGTGAAATTACCTTTATTGTTTTACCTCTAAACTATTTGAATATGGAATAATAATATTAAATTAGTCTGTAGGATACAATGGAAAATCAATCTCAGTTTCTCCTACCATGCCTTTATCACACAGACCACTTCTTTGATCTCAAAATGTGTGGGATTTCTTCCCAGCAGCGAGCCAGAAATCAGTCCTGTAGCAGGCACCAGCTGGTTGTCTTCTAATTTAATTCAGTTTTGAAGGTAGAATCAGATCACATAGGTTTAGGTGTCAGTCCCCAAGACTTCCCCTACTTCAGAGATCAATTGCAGGTTCAGAAGTCTGGTATGTCTGACCCACTTAGTTACCAGTTGGGGTTCTCATGATGCCATTTTTGGGGTTCCATTAATTTTCTAGAGTGGCTCACAGAACTCAAGGAAACATTATACTTAATATGTACCAGAAATTATGAAGGGTTATTTTGAAGGATACAGATAAAGAGCCTGATGAAGAAACACATAAGGTAAGGTCTGGAAAGGTCCTGGGCACAGGAGTGTCTGTCCCTGTGGAATTTTAGTGTGCTAACCGTACAGCGCCTGTAGCCATAGCACTGTGGCGTAGGATCCTGTCAGATCCTGGAAGCTAAGCAGGGCCGGGCCTGGTTAGTATTTGGGTGGGAGACAAGTTGGGAACACCAGGTGCTGTAGGCTTGGGAGAAGGACCCAGTAGCCCACTCCCAAAAAACAATTAAAAACCCTATGACCAGCAGAGAAGCACAATAGTGTTTCGTCTGTTGTACATAAGTTCACTATGAGTTGAACACCGACTCAATGGCACCTAACAACAACAACAACCCGTCCAGCATGTGGATAAATTCATGTTCACCTTTCTGTAAGCCTCCATATGTTCAGTTGTGCAGAAGTAATCCGTATCTTTTGGTGGAGAGAAACAAGTTGCATAAGCACAATTGAAGCATAGACAACTGTGATTGGACAAAAGGAGTATGATCTAACACTAACAGACTGAGTCTGGAAACCCAGCAAGTCCTGTCTGTTCAGATTCTTCTTTGCCCCTTTGTGCAGCCTTTCTTCCTCCTGGGTGACATGGAGGTCATATGATCTACCATCAGACAAGGTAGGTCAGAGAAGTTCTTTATAGCCAGCTCTGAGACGGAAAATTGGAGGAAGGTTAGTCCATGACCTATCTGGAGGAAGAGAAATTGTACTTTCTTTGGCAGGTCTTGTGGGGAAAGAGCAGGTAGAAGGAGGGTAGGAGGCCTGCTTCTGAGGCCTGAAGCACTGCAACATTGTAACAAAAGACTGTCTTCCACCTTTATCACTCCAAAGCTGCTTCAGAAGCCAAGGCAGAAAAGCCACATAGTTTAATCTAATTGTTCTAGTTGCTTCTGAAATAACTAAGGCTATGGAAGTTATGAGCTGGGAACCACAGACAGAGCAAAAAATAAGGATCATAATAGAACAGTTGTTGTTGTTGTTGTTAGGTGCCATGGAATTGGTCTGACACATAGGGACCCTCATAGGGTTTTCAGTGGCTAATTGTTTCGAGATTGCCTCTGGAGTGGTTGCCACGTCTTTCTCCCATTTTTGCGGTGCTGGGAATCGAACCCGGGATCTCAGAGACTGCAGAGCAACGCCCTACCAACTGAGCTAAATCCTAGCCCCCAAATAGCACAATTAGTCTCTGAAATTAGGAGTTTTCCTAGGTATTCTTAACCATTTTTATTTAACACTAAGTACAGATGATAGACGATACATAATTAGAATATTAAATTATTAGAACACTCACGTAATAAATAACACTTTTTCCTCATCAGCTTTCTAAAAATCCAACTGCAAGCAAGAACAGAGTAGACCAAATTGCCCTTTGCAGGAAATTCTGATAAACTATAATAAACTCTATTGGAATGCCTGAACATAATTTAGTATGTCCAAAACCAAACTCCTACCTCCCCTGATCCCCCCAGTCTTCTCAAATAGCAGTAACTGTGCTTTAGGTTGCTTGGGCTAAAACCCTGGGATTAAGATATCATTCTCCCTCCACCTGCCTCCGCTGTGCTTCAGTGTGTCAGCAGATCTTGTTAATGTCTTAAAAACACCCAAGGTTTTACTACCTCTGATACTTCCACTGCTTCCACTCTGGTCTAAGCCTGCATTGTCACAAGAATCTCCTACTGGTCTCTCCTTTTTCTTCCCCTTGTGCCTTACTGTCTTTCTCAGCATAGCACCTGAACTCATCCTGATCTTCTAGTGAGATCTTTATCTTCCTCCACTCAAAAATAAGTCCAAGACCTATATGATCTGTCATGTCCCCAAGACATGCATACGTGTACATACACAGACAAATATACGCACACACATATGTGAATACTTCCATAGCCTCTCATCTCCTAATATATACCCACGATCCCATCCTGCAGTGACTGTTCTGGCCATACTAGCTTCCGTGCTGGAATATACTCCTGCTTCAGAACCCTTGAACCTGCTTTTATCCTCTTTTACCACCTTCTTCAGATTGTTACTGAAAATATCACCAAATCGAGGGCTTGCGTAACCCTTAACTGGTATTGTGGGGTCAAATAGACCGCAAAAGATGAATGAGGGGTCTAAATTGATAACCAATTTACATATTGGCCTAATTAGCATAATTGACAGACTAAAACTTAAAAATAAATATCTTAAATAATCAACACTTTTGTGGTTTGGGGTCTTTGGTGACCCCATGATACTATGTCATAAACTTTTATGATGCCAGTTTAAGGATCTCTTTTTACCTGATGACACCAGTTAAGGGTTAAAATTGTACACCATTACCTGTTTATTCTGTCTTTTCATTCTTTCTCTTTTTGTTCATAGCGTCCACTGCTATTTGACATTCTGATAACACTCTAAGCTGTAAGCTGCCAAGGATTGGGTCTGATTTATATACTGAGGTATCCTCAATGCTTAAAAAGACCTGACACATAGATGTTCACATATCAGTTGAACTAATAAATGTGCCAAGACAAAGGATAATGTTAGGAGGCATGAATTAGAGCCAGAGATTAGATAACATGAATGAGAAAAAAAAATTAACTTGTAGCATAAGTACTGGTATTTCTTGAACATTAAGCTAAAAAATTACTTGGCAAATATTTTGAATTTAGAATTGTGACGTTAGCAGAAACTAGAATCCAAATTGTGCCTTCAAAGTAAATAAATGTTTATAATTACTGTGGTAGGCGGTATTTCCGGTGCTTTCATGTACATTTTCTCATGTATTATTAATGCAGGTTTTTGCCTGTATTATATACATAGAAGTTACGTCTCATCAGAAGTCACACGTGCAGTAAGTTTGTAACCTGTTACTCATGACAAGTAAGCCTAGAACTTGATCAGCACATTCTTCATCACTCATAACCACTGTCTTTTATGCCAACTAAATTTGTAGCTTTTTAAAGCAAAAATAGACCTACATAACTAAGCTAAAATAAAAAAAAAAAGAAACTTGGTTCACTGGTATACCATATTTAATAAATATATGTATAAAAAGTACAAAGAATGTAGAAGTTAAGTTTGATATTTAGCATTTCTTATTTCCCTCTCAGCCAGAAATGAAAAGAAGCTTCTCTTGATTGTTTTTGAATCTGTAGTAGTATTATGAGTTTGTTGACTACGATATTTCCCAACGTCCTGCACTCCTTTTGAACCACTGTTTTCCCATCTTCTCCCTTTTTCCTATTCTTCTTACTTTGGGCTCCCAGGCAAGTGACATCTTATTGCCACTAACCCATTTGAAAAAAGGTAGTTTGTATGTGGGAGTATCTGTGCGCACACACATTTGTATTTAAAGTAGCACTCTCTATCCTGGTTGAGACATGGGCTGTGGTCACTTTGAGATCATCTTCATCATCTGACACTTTTGATAGGAATTTTTTTTTATGTTAACTCAAAATTGTTGTTGTTAGGTGCCTTCGAGTCCTGTCCAACTCATAGGGACCCTCATAGGGTTTTCAGTGGCAGATTGTTTCGGGATTGCCTTAGGAGTGGGTTGCCACATCTTTCTCCCATTTTTGCGGTGCTGGGAATCGAACTTGGGACCTCAGAGACTGCAGAGCGGAGCTCTACCAACTGAGCTAAATCTCAGCCCCAATTGAAAATTAGGATGCATGTTTTTAAAAACAGAGCTTCCCCAGTTAGGTATTCATTAAAAGTAAAGTTAGCTGAATAATCCATCTTCCAGAATTGCTGGACCACATATGTCTTTGGGTTACTAGGTCTCATTTATCCTGTGTTTCGCTTCTTAACTGTAGAGTTTTCTTTTTTGGGGGGGTCATCTTTTCCAGACAGCGTCTTGCTATATACACCAGGCTGGCCTTGGATTTGAGATCCTCAGGCCTCAGTCTCCAAAGTGCTGGGATTTTAGGTGTGCACCTGGCTCTATATCACCTTTAAGTGATCTCTTAAGAAAGTTTTGTATTAAGATTTTCAGTGGTTTAAGAATAAAAGTTGGAAGACTATAAAATAAAATTGGAACTATGAGACACATTAAAGACTTACGTAGTGTTTTCTGACCTTACATGCTTGCTTTAATGGTTAGATTTTTCTCGCTTCTTGCTAATATGATTGGAGGACAAAAACATTTACCATTTAGAAAGTGATTCACTAAAAATAATAAGCCATCAAAAACTCTATGAGGGCTATGAGTCAGATTCAAGTCCACAGCACCTAACGACAACAACAATCATTGTGAAATCATTTTATTGGGTTATAGTTTGCACTTAAGTAAATTCATGGCATACAGTAGCTTTTATCTACATATATGTGTACCAGGTTGTGATATACACACGAGAAACTTCCTGTGGGTTGTACTCAGAATTTGGAAAACTGTTTTATGTTTGTTTATGTTCACTAGCATTTTTGTGTTGTGTTTTAAAAGTAATCCAGTCATTTTGTTTGGTATTTGAAGACCTATTGCCTTTCCCCACTTCCTGCCTCTCCAAATCATTGGGTCATCACTATGTACCAGATAGTGCTTTAAATGCTTTATATGTATTTATTCATTTTATGTACCATTATGTGGTGTTTTTTTTTTTTTTAATCCTAGTTTTTCAAAAGGAGAAAGTACTGTACCTAGAGTTCACTAAGTACTAGAGGTAATTAACTTGCTTGGAGTCGCAGCTTGTAGGTGCTAGATCTGGGACTCAGACTCAGGCAGGCTTCTCTTTATAGAGTTGTTGTTGTAACTGCCATCTTTTACTGCCACTTGGATACCTGCTGGATAAGTGCTGTGATAAATGCTGGAGGTACAGGCATGGATACAGTTGAAGTGGTTCTTGATCTCATGGAACTTAATATATTTATGCTTATAAATGTTACTTATAATTTTCTATGCCGATTAAATATACACACAATATATACAAAAATATGTAATGGGAGAAAACACTGTATATAGCTAGCTAGCCATATGTATAACTAGCATATTGCCATGTTCTTTATCTCAGTGTTACTTAATGACTGTTTCCATTGTATGGATGTGCCATAGTTTAACCATTCCTCTATTGTTGGCAAGAAATTATTAGGTCTTTGCTGTAGTAATATTGCAATGAACATCATCGTAATACATTCAGGGTTGCCATTTCAGATTACTATGTGAGGCTGGATAAAAACACAAAAGTTTAAATTTGCAGGTATGTGCTTCTACGTGCATTCCTGAAGTTTAGGCATTAGCAGTTGTTTGCAATAGGGCTGGTTTTGGACCTTCATAAACATTGTGTGTTATAAATTGAATGTTGTTGTTGTTGTTAGGTGCCGTCAAGTCGGTATCCGACTCATAGCGACCCTCACAGGGTTTTCAATGGCTATTTCGGGATTGCCTTGGGAGTGGATTGCCAGGTCCTTCTCCCATTTTTGCAGTGCTGGGAATTGAACTCCGGACCTCAGAGACTGCAGCGCAGCGTTCTGCCAACTGAGCTAAATCCCAGCCCATAAATTGAATAGTCAATACCAAATCAAACAAAATGTAGTTGTCCCTTGGTGTCCCCAGGGGAATGATTCCAGGATCCCTCTCAGATATTAGAATCCATGGAGGCTCAACTCCTTTATATAAACTGGTATAATTGCATATAACCTACGCATACTATGTACTTTAAATCATTTGTATATTATTTGTAATAGCTAATATAACATATGGTATACAAATAGTTGTTATACTGTATCGTTTAGAGAATAATGACCAAAAGAAACGAGTTTGTACATACTAAACACAATTATTTTCCCAAATATTTTTCATCCTCATGGGTTGGTTCTAATCTGCAGAAATGGAACCCTTAGATGCAGAGGGTCAATTGTAATCAAATTTCAATAGTCAAAAATGATGTCTTCTTTATGTTAATTTATCTTCTTTCAGAATTTTTACTGTCTTTAATATTGTCACCACAGTGTATTTTTAGTACCTTATAAGATGTATGTTGTTGTTTGGTGCCATCCAGTCAGGTCCAACTCATAGCAACTCTCATAGAATTTTCAATGGCTGATTGCTTCGGGAGTGGATTGCCATGTCCTCCCTATTTTGCGGTGCTGCAGATCGAACCCAAGTCCTCAGAGAGGGCAGCACGGCACTCTACCAACTGAGCTAAACCCCAGCCCATTATGAGATGTATACAAAGCTATTAATTACAAATATAAGGTTTGGTACAATGTAAATATAAATAATCTCCCAAATAAGTTAATTTAAAAAATGGAAAATGGGATATTCCAAATAGCATTTGAGACTCTTAATGTCTTCTAGCAATGAAAGCTTTTGCTGTTCCTCTTAGAATAGTCATTCGTAAATACTTACTTCCATTCGTGTTCAACAAATAATTATGTGTCTGCTGTGTTTTAGAACACATCACACATACTTGCCATCATGAACTTCTTTTTCTTTTCCAGTGGTTGGGGGCACACTGTGTAAGCTCTCTGTCACTGAATTGAATCTCCAGTGCCTTCATTATTTTGTATCTTGAGAGAGGGTCTCATTAAGCTATGCAGGCTGCCTTTGACCTCTGATTTGCCATCCTCCTTCCTCTGCCTCCTCTGTTATTGAGATGACAGGCATGCAGTACTTCACCTGGCACCACTGTGAACTTTCTATATTTACATGTCATTCATGTGTTCTGAATGGTTGTGTAACATTTTCACTAAGTAGTCATTAGTGCTTACTTTGTTCCAGGCTTTAGTGGTTAAATAATTGGTTTACAAAGAGGAAAGAAAAAAGTGACTCCAGTTAGACTTTGCAGCATAGTGAAGAAGGATATAATAGCAACTGGAGTAGAAATGTATTTCTTTTATAGAAAGGATAAGATGAAGTGAAATTTCTGTAGACATTTGCAGAAAGTTTTTAATATGTATTAATTTTGCAACTAAAAGTTATAGTTGAGTGTGATAATTTCTGGTGGACATTCTTGTTATAATTCACTATTCTGGACATTAATGCTTTTATAGTGAGTTACATAGAACACATGCTGTTTATTGGTAAACATTCTTAAAATGGCCATTTGAGTTTCTTATTGTAACAGATTTTGAAACTTCCCTCAATATAGTAATTCTTCAAGATAGTTTCAGCAATTTAAAAAATGGTGTCATGGTGTCTCCTTTGATTGATCTAACTTGTTACCAAACATTGGCATAGTAGTTTGGTTTGTCACTTCTATATTTAGTTTTGGAATGTGATGTGAGTTGATGGTTTCCATTCAAATTTTGAAGTTGCTTAAGCGTTTCCTGTCTTTAATTTGGGATATTTTTTTTTTTTCAGTGCCTCTGGTTATCCTTTTAGTTTAATCATTATTTGAAACATTGTAAAGAGGTGTCTATCTGCTTTTCTGTCTTTATTGTCGCTGATAACCTGATCCTCAGCTAATAAGAGATTTCTCTACCAAGTAGGATAAGACTTGTAACAGTCTGTAGAACAAGACAAAGTTGAGAATATTTGGCAGTGCACTCTTCTAGGGAAAATTCTTTTCATGGTCATTTTTATTTTCTCAACTAAAATTTATATTGATAACTACTATGGTTTAAGGCAACCTTAAAAGATTGTCAAATGCATAATTTACTGAGGAAACTGGATTTCATCTGTAGGATAATTCCTTGTGGCTTTAGTAAATGTGTGTATAGTCATTTGTTTACTCATAGCTAACAAGCTGTTTGTGTAGTTTTGAGTTGTAAACCTGATCAGGTTTTATGTGAGAAACATTATGTTACTGCCATATTAATCAAGTTGATAAATACACCTATATTTTTGACTTGATTTCTTCTGTTTGCTTGTGGAAGAAAGATTGGTACAACAATGTGATTGTGAGTTTTAGATTCGAACGTTGTGAAGTCAAATGTCTGTCTACTTAAGTCTCATGTGTGTGACGTGTTGAGCAGTTGACTTAAATCTCCCTGAGCCTCAGTCTCTTCACCAGTAAAATGAGATAGGATGAGATAAATACCATTAAGTGCTCAGCAGGGTACTTGGTATATTATTAACAAATGTTAACACCGGAACTACTCTTCTTCCTTAACAATATTGTACAACAGTATTGTAATAGAAAAAAAAATGCTGAAGTTCCACAAAGAAGATTCAAATTTGAGTCCTAGTTCTTTTATTTTATTACATGTGTATATTTCAGGTTAGTTTGAGTACAGTCTGTCTTCTCTTTTATAAAATACACTTCTGAAAATTATATGAGGTAATGAGTAAATCCTTCAGACCTAGCCTTTTATTCTTTATTATCTAATGTGTTTATATCTTGATTTTCCAGTGGTTCAAATTTTTTCTATGCAAGGGAGCAGTTGTGTTTCAGTAGTTAGTTGTGTGTTGTGTGTTGTGTGTTGTTGTTAGGTGCTGTCAAGTTGTATCCGACTTATAGCCTGCTACCCTCATAGGGTTTTCAATGACTGGTTGTTTCTGGATTGCCTCGGGGTGGATTGCCACGTCCTTCTCCCATTTTTGCAGTGCTGGGAATTGAACTCAGGACCTGAGTTTGCAGATTGCAGATTGCAGAGCAGCACTCTAGCAACTGAACTAAATCCCAGCCCAGTAATTGTGTATAGAATAATTTATTTGGAGGAGGAGAGTGTAAGAAACAATTAATTGTTCTTCCAGGAGTAGGAATGTCAGTTTGTCTCTGTCTCCATCTCTCTCTCTCTCTCTCTCTCTCTCTCTCTCTCTCTCTCTCTCACACACACACACACACACACACACACACACACAGCTCTTAACTGATTTCAAGCAGGGCCAGAAAGGGGCCAGGGCAGCACTAATGTAGTAAAATTACCAGTTTAAAAAAGATGGCTATGGCTGCAGATAGGGATTTTATTGGACAAGGTCCCCATTTCCATTCATTAGTTCCTTTCTACTCTAGTAAAGTTCTTTCTTTCCTATATGTAATTCCCCCACCATTATCAGCTTTCTGAAGAATGGTCTGTATTTACAATTTACATTCCCCACAACCTGCAGTGGTCTAAATCTTAGAAATATGTCATTTTTCTGACATTGAACTTGAAAGATTTTCATCAGTTGACTCTGCCCTTTCAAACAGGAAGTAATTTCACCTTCTCCCTAGCCCTAGTGGGGGACCTTGTCATTTTCCATCCTCTGTGTTCAGCCTTTTCACCTGTTATTCCGTACGCCTAGAGCCCTTTTAATCTACTTCCTTTCTTTGGAAGCCTTCTTTATGGCTTAATTCTACTGAAAGTTTCCTGTTCTGTCATCCTAGACTAATTTCAATTGCTTTATGACAGTAAATATATGTATTTATTGATAAGTTATCGGTTAGTTTTACTTTCTTTGTGTAACACAAGTATTCTTTCTGGTAACTTCATAGTATTAAATTTACAGCAAAGGCAGCATAAATTCTTAGTAAATATAAAAATACAATACATAGGTTTCTTTACGTATCTTAATAACGGAAAGAGGAATAGATACCTGCCAAGGCAATCACAGAGTGGCTGTAAAACTTGATGGCTAGCCATTCTGAAGAAAGCAGTTTTTTCTCTGCTCTCACACGACAGCAGTTAATCCTGAAGATTTGTGATCAAGAGTTTTCCCTGCATCCCCATGTGCAAGCAAGCAGTTTTTCCATCTACCTGGCTGTCCTTATTCAATTCAGTTCTGACACTGTCTATGTGAAAATACTGCACCAGGCCCCATAAGTTGAGGACTCCGTCCCAAAGACTGGCCCCCCTCCCCTCAGATGCTGACCACAAGCTCCAGATTGTTTTACCTGTGTTTCTAATAGGCAGGCTGTAACCCAGAGTTCCCACAGCCCTCTCTGCAAGTTCTGTTAATTTGCTAAAGCAGTTTACAGAACTGTGGGAAACAGCTATTTCTGTTGTTTATTGATTTATTATAAAGGATATCACAAAGGGTATTGATGAACACGAGATGAGGAGATAAATAGGCAAGGTATGGGAGAAAGGGCATGGGACTTCCGTGCTGTCTCTGGGCACACCATATCCTCCAGGAACCTCCTGGCAGTCAGTCCTCTGGAAGCTCTCCAACCCTGTCTTTTGGTATTTTTGTGGAGGTTTCCTTTATGTAGGCCTCATTGATTGATTGCATCATTGGCCATTTGTAATCACCTTACCTTCAGCCATTGTCCCTGTGCAAGACTTTGTGGGGTGGGGCTGAAAGTCTCAAACTTCTAATCCTGCCTGGGTCTTTCTGGTAACCAGCCCTTCTGCAGAAGATACCTGGGGGATGGCCAGCCATCAGTCAACTCATTAGCATATAAAAAGACACATCTCTTTGAAGATTGCAAAGATTTAAAAGTTGTGTACCAGGAAACAGAAGTGAAGACCAAATATGTATTTCAAAGTATCATTGCCACCAATCTGTTTATTTATATGTATTCTTTTATTAGAAAGGAGCTTTAGAAACTTCTATGCACTTACATGATTCAGCAGTATTAACATCAGGAGAAGTATTGTTTGAAGGAAACCCTGCCGTGTCTTTTAGCCATTTCCCCTTTCCACACGTGTGTAGGTAATTTCCAGCTCTCATTTTAACACAGAATAGAATGGTGGTCATTTGGAGGTAGACCCAGCCCCTAGCCAGTCTTCACACCCGTCTTTTAGGTTATTTTCATTCCTCAAGGAGAAAACTGAAGAAAATAATTAGGGCAAAGAGATTTGTGGGGCTTTCCTGGGAAGATCTCTATATACCAAGGGCTGACACTTGTACTTCTCATTCATATGAGGGTTCCCATTAAAAATGACAATGTTACATTGTAGTAGTAGCAGCTACTTTGTTTTTCTTACTCATGGCAGCAGTTAACACAGTACACTAGTGGCTTAACATACCAACACTTAAGTCCTTATTTTTTGTTTGTTTTTGTTTTTAAGTCATTGAAATTATGAGACTATCATTCAAATGGAAGCATTATAGTTCTTCGGAACCATTATGATCTCAAAAGGAAAGGAGAATGATACAGATACACTGGCTGAGGTGTTTTGAGGTGCATCGAAGTGTTCCAAGCTGTGACTTACCTTAACATGTTCTTGAAGTACCATGGCGTGGATTAAAAGGTATGCTTTAGAAATCTCCCAGTGACCCCAAGATTGTGGATAGAATCAACAACACTCATAGCCGTATATTTAATTATTGCATATTTTAAGATACTTTAACATTTAGATTGCAGGTGTTATGGATTTTTGGTGGATTTTTATTGTTGAAATCACAAGCTTTATAATGGATTTTTTTCCTTTGTGAAATAAGATTATGGAAGAAATGAGGGTAGATATTTTCATTTGGTTTCAGTAGAAATGGGCTATCATTTCTTTTACCAAATAGTTTAAGGATTATTCAAGTGTTAGTCTATAATTATCTTTCTGGTTTACATAATAGACTAGTTCTCTGCAGTGCTGTCATTTTATGGTACCCAGAATAGGAGACAGTAGGATAAAGTATTCAGTTGGAGTATTAATTTGACCAAACAAAACAGTTCTTATTTGGGACATTTATAGGATAGTTTTGTCATTTCAAAGAAATTTTACTTAGAGGAAAATGAGGGATTTTTTTAAAAAGAAATTAATATTGTGACTACTATATTTATCAGTCTATGTGTGGAGTTAATCTTTCATGTGATTGTGGTATATGATTTTGCTGTTATTTGTGGTTACTAGGAGTGGTAATTCTAGGCTTTGTAGAACCACCTAGCCACTAAAAATCTTTAAGGATTTTATGTTCATAAAATTTTACTTGAGTGATATAGTCAAAACCATTTAATTATTTGAAGTCTTGGAAACTTAGACTGTGCAGAAACTGAGTGTTTCTTTTTAAAGGGTGGTAGAAGTGAACCAACCCAGGGAGAATGCTGAATTCATTAATGTTAGATTCAGAATTCCTTTTTTTTTTTTTCCCCTTTCATTCCAGTACTGAGGACTTGGCCCCAGGGCCTCACACATGCTTTTGCAAGCACTACCACTGAGCTGCACCCCTAACCCATTTTTTACTTTATGTTTTGAGACAGTCTTTCACTAAGTTCACAAGCTGCCTCTGGCCTCTAACTTGATCCTCCTGCCTCCACCTCCCAAGTTGCTGGGATTATAGGAATGCACACCACTGCACTATCTCAGGTTCAGAATTCATCATCTTTTAGGAAATGAAGGAAATTACGTTGAGAAGATAAAGGATTAAGTCATGGATAGAAATATACTGGTGCAGTCCATGATTTTAATCAGGCTACTTTTATGCTAGAATCCTTTTGGTGTGTTGGCAGTTAAATTCTTAGTGGAATTTAGTTATTAAAGCTAAGACAAAACTGTTTTATATTAATTCTAGTGCAGAATGACAATGAATGAATCATATTCCAAGGTAGAGCCATCTGCATAGTAGCCAAGGCAGGCATTCATTTTAACCTGGAGTTTTATGTTTGATGGCACATAATACTATCTACCCTCCCAAAACATACTCTTAACATAATGGTTTCAAGATGGTGTTCACAGCATGGTTTACAAAATATATTTCTCTATAATACTTGCTACTTCAAGTTTAAATTTTCTTTCTGGGTAGCACTCAAACTTCCAGTTGTTTTCTTTGAACTCCACAGAGGATTTTTATGCCTAGCTAAAGTTGTCAACTTCTGTTCTTATTGGAAGAGTTATAGCTTTGTGCTTAAGGGTTTAAGGGCCAATTAACCTGTATTTCATATCTGATACCTTTTTAACTTGACAGGTTATGAGAATGACCTGAAAAAATATAAATTCACATATGAAAAATATAAGCAGATTATCATATAATTGTATAATATATATTTGATATACCTAGATGATTATAAACATAAGTTTATGTGGGATTGGGCATGTGGGAAGCACTGGTAGACTGGCAGTGATAATGATGATTATTAAATGCCAAATTGGGACTGTCTTTGGTTGCTATTTTAGGTTTTGTTATTCTTAGTCTTGCACATTCTCCTGTGCTCTTCTTAGAGCAAAATAACTATCATTATTTGCCTGATGTTTTTAATTTTTTGAGCTTTCTTTCATCAGTGACAGAAGTTGGCCAATAAGAACTGCACTTACCTGTGGTGCTCTTACTGCTCTAGAATTATTTTGGTGTTCCTTCAAGTTGTGTTTTTTCAAATTACAGATTTCAGCCACTTAGAAGTATGTCAAGAAATCAGTTCAGTGGGTTATGTCCAGCATTAAAACATGTCTTAGGATAGAAAATATCAGTGCATGGAATATAGAAAAGAATGTGTTGTTGTTCTTAAAAATTTGTTTCAATTTTCTAAAAGGCCAAAATATACAATATATATATATATATATATATACACATTTCTGTAAATATTGATTGGGTCTTTTTTACTTATGTTAAGTGTATTCCTCTTACAGCCACAGAGTTGCTCAGAAGTGGTATTAATTTTATGTAGGTTTTTTCTTGCTGAGAGGGTATGACCAGGATAAGTTAGTTTGTGGCTTCTAATGGTATATCAAATCTTCTATATCCCTTCGAGGGTCCCCTTTGTTTGTTTGAAGTAAAGCTATTATATCTAGAAGAGACTTGGGGAATGCAACAGTAGTGGCCTTTGAGTGGTGTTAACCAAGGCTGTTTTATCAGGTAGCATGATCTCATATCATGCCCCATGGCATGCATTTTGGTGTTTATCAATTCATAGGTCAGTGGTTTTCAAACTGCCAATGATAGCACATTCTGGAATTTATTTAATACGTATCAGCCAATTTAGTTTTGAAAAACTTTTGTTTCAAAGGTTGTGTGTAGGTAGTGGGTTATAGAAATGTAAGTTCTAATAACCAACTGGGTAGTCAGTCTTTTAAATTGATATCTTCAAGCTGACAATAGCCACAAAAACCTTCAAATCTCTAAGACAGGTTATGTCAAATCATGGTCTTTAATGGTTGGGAACAGTTAATTAACTATAATATCTTTTTTTTTTTTTTTTTTTTTTGCTTTGTTTTCTGTGTATGTGTTTTGTTTTTTTGGCATATATTTAAAGGTTATCAGTAAGAAATTTACAAGAAGCCTGGTATGGTGGTACACGCTTATATATCAGCAACTCAGAGGCTGATGCAGGAAGATTGCAAATTTAAGGCCAGAGTCAGCCTGTTTACCATAAGGAGATCCTGATTCAAGATAAAAAAAAAAAAAAATTAAACAAAAAAGAGGGATTGAAGAGCAGTGTTAGAAAGTTGCAAAGTACTTGTAATTCCCTGGTTCAACCTCCAATTACTGGGAAGAAAAAAGAAGAAGAAATATATACTATTGCCTAGTTTGTAATTTACTCTTGCTTTATGTTAGTGTAAGTAGCCCATGTAGTTAAAAACAACAACAAAAATGATGATATACACTAAAACTCACTCTAGTTTTTGTTGTAGTATGTTAGGACTTATTCATTTAACAGGTGTTTCTTTAATTCAGAAGGTAAAATTCAGTGTTATAAAAATTAAACATAAGTTGGATTTGTTAAAAGTCTTTAAGGTAATTAAATATTTAAATGTTAGAATTTCTGCTTTTATGAGGAGTTTAATGACATTTAAACTTTTATTTTTCTTGGATTAGTGTCTGTGCATATCACAATGTCCTCATAACAGCAGATGTTTGGTTTTTACATCTATTGAGCATGATCACAGAGTTTCTGATGAATATTTTTAAATAAATAAGGCTTCACAGTAGATTAGTGTCAGCATACGTATTTTTAAAGATTGTGTCTAAAATATAGTTTCTAACTCCCTAGAAAACAGTAAGAAGATGAAAACTTCTGGTAAATTGTTTCATAGCAATGGAATTTGTGCATTAGTTTTTTACACTTGGGAGTTGGAAAATGGAAGAATTCTTTGCCAAAAGAGGAGGGCAAACCATAATAAGCATATTTCATCTTCTTCTGCAAGTTTTTAGAAATTGAGCTAAAGGACATAGTTCTTTTTCTGAGTTGGGTATGATAGGCTCATTCAAAATCATGCTTTGAAATTGTAGAAGATAAAGTAATAACTTCCCTGTCAGTGAGTTAACTGCCTAGCTGATGGTTGTCTGTGGAAATGTATGCAGGCATATGTTGTTAGTGGGGAGGTGGTGAATGACAGCATCTGGATTTGGGGTATGGAAGAGTTGAATTCCTTTACTCTATTACGGCCCCCACTCCCCCTCATCTTCCAGCTGCCCCTTGTCTTCTCCTAGATTAGCCAGTTCATCTTCCTCTTTTCAGTGGTATTGACTGGCTTTTCATCATTAAGAACGATCGATTCCCTCCTCCCTTGACCATGTTTAGTACCCACCTCCAGCTTCATCAGGTCCCACCTCATGCTGGTTATCCTCTTGGGAGCTGTGAACTTTCATGTTTTCCCTTTTGTGCCATTTGTTTCTTCAGAACTGTATCCTTTTTTGTTGTTGTTGTTTATCATAAATACATCATTGGACCTTGTAGTCTTTCTTTGGGTAGATTTTTCCCCTCCTAGAGCAGGCAGTTCAGGTGGAAACTAAACTACATTCTAGTGGGTGCCAAACAAATCAGTGGCCAGAGGTGGCTGTCCACCTCCACTTCTAGGATTAGAAGAAAGAGCATAAGTTAACGCAGTCATTATTAGATATGATTTGAAAACAACTCCAAGAATGGAGTTGAGCTGCTGTAAGACTCTTTAAAAAGCTGGTTTAGATTTTGAAGATAACAAAACCTTAAAAATGTTCTGAGCAAATGGCAGTATTGCTGCCATGAGGCATGTCTCAAACTAATGTATACTGTTCTTCATTACCTGACAAATAATACTATTTTGGATGTTTGTGGGATCTGAGATATCTCTTTCAATAGTACTTTGTAACTCATCTCAAGTACAAACCTATTTGAAAAAGTAGAATATGCTGTGTCAGAACCTGTCAGGAAAATCAGGAAATCAGAAAATTTATATGCTTTTGACAGCTACAGTGAAGCCACTTGTTCTTGCCCTGTGGAACTACTAGGACACTAAGAGGAAAGGATGAAGATGAACTGGAAGATGTGTGTGCATTCTTTCTTCACAGTGCCATACTTGTTGCTTAGCTGAGGAGTAGTTTTAATTAGTGGTATTGTGGTGATGTAGCCAGGTTCTCCCATATTAGAGCTGCTGAGGTGCTTATTAGCGCATTGAGGAGAGGCACAAAGAAAGATCTTTAAGACCCTAAGTGATCTTCCCTGCAAGTCTGTGGATCTTGGATGCTGTCAGGCCATCATATAATTTTTGGTGGTACTGGGGGTTTAACCCAGGGGCTTGGCTTGCGTGCTCTGCAAGTGCTGGACCACTGAGCTGCACCCTCAGCCCTTTTTTTTTTTTTTTTTTTTTTTTTTTTTTTTTTTTTTTTTTTTTTTTTTTTTTTTTTTTTTTTTTTTTTTTTTTTTTTTTTTACTACTTTTTGAGATAGGGTCTCGCTAAGTTACGCAGACTGCCTCTGGTCTCAAACTTGCGATCCTCCTGCCTCCGCCTCCCAAGCCGCGGGGATTATAGGCATGCGCCACTGTGCCCGGCTGGCAACATACAATCTTCAAAGGTGTGAATGTAATCGTGCTGCATTGGAAAATAGTGGCCAGGGAGCATGTTGGCCCCCTTTTTCCTCTTACCTCTAATTGTTATAAGGAATTCTGGGGCAGAACTGTTGGGGCGGGATGGAGGGCAGAATTCTTTCCAGAAGCATCTGCTTTGAGAATTTTTGTGTTTTGTCTATTACAATTGTGATGAAAGTGATTAACAATATATGAACATAGTGGTAGTAGCAGCTAAGCAATTAGATTAATCAAAATGTGCATTAAATTTAGCTTTACTAAGACTCCTTTATTATTGAAATTCCTGTAGAAAAACTAACTTGTGAGTGAGAAATTAATTCTTGCCTGGGTCAGAGACAGGACCCAGGCAGGTTATGTGTCCATAAAGCCAGCCTGAGTTGGAGCAGGTGGGATCCACTGAAGGTATTCACATTTAAAATCCACACTATAAGTCCCACTGCAGGGAGCCAGTTTTCAATGCTTGCTCTAGTTCCCAAACCACCTCCTTCCTTCCATTAACAGATTTTTATTTTGCTAATTCCTGTATCCCTAGCCACTGGGACAGTGAATAGCCATCGCAGGTACTCAGTATTTGTTAAATGAATATACTTTTGACAACATTAGGTTTTTAAGACATGCATTTACCCTCTCATGGTGTAATAGGTTGTACTGTGGTTTACCAAGCTTTTAATATACAAATAGAGGAAGTGACCAGATATACAAGGAGGCGATCTTATTTAGAAACTGTTAGTTTCCACAAATTTGTCACCAGCATACTCTTTCGAGTTGGAGACTGGTAGGTCTAAAGGGTGAAAAGGCTAAGTGTGTAATGGCGCTGACATTTAATGAGTATTGTGCTTGAGGTGCTCCTGACCAAGGGTTTTGCATTCATTAACCCTTGCTTCACAACAGCTCTGCAACATTTCCATTTCACAGAAGTGGGGACTGAAGCTATAGACTAACTGAAAGCACTGCAGTGGTTTTTCTGGTTTTGGTTTTGGTTAGGAAAACCTGGACTTTGGGGGAGCAAAACTTGGAAATGGTTCACATAATAATTCAACAGATTTTTCTCACAGTGGGTAGATATCCAAGTGTGAGATTATTTATAGAGAAAGACTGATTATGATCTATGTTCATATTCCACAAAAGAAATGCTCTGTATTCCAACTAAAACATTTCCATATTTGGGACTGGCCAGATTTGGTTTGCTGGGAGGTGGACAATTGCCCTTTTATAGCCACTAGATCCTCCATTGCTCTTTTGTTTCTCTTTGACTTGGTGGCTCTGACACTCCCTCCAGCAGGCTTTTTCTCCTCTGTCTTTTATTATTGCTCTCTTGGCCTCCAGTGTTCTCGCTGTTCTTTGCTCCCTGTCCCCTCTTTGTACTCCCCAGTTCCCTTCCTTCTCTCTCCTTTCCTCTCCCTCCCCTCTTGTTACTTGTAACTTGAACAAGCAAGAGAATTTGCTCTGCTTTCTGCCAGTAAAAGAATAATAATGCGAACATTGAATAAGGTCAACTTTGTGTCACAGAATCAGGCAGGTCAAATGAGAAGGGAGCAGGCCAACAAGGGTCAGGCAGGAGGATACTATGAAAATAGGATAAATCTTAGATCCTAGGAGGCTGTCCAAATTTAAAAGAGCTGACCCAGGACAAGTAGTATTTCTCTTTCAGAATATAGAGCTTGTTGGTCTCGTACTTATTTTGCCAGTGGCTGTATTCTTACACTGAATGTATAGAAAGAGGAAAAAGAGTAAATTTACCCTATGTACATTCAAGCCTAGGCCTTGTGCCTCTTCTCTATTGTGAATGGGGAGACATGGAGTTGGGAGAAGGATTTATGTACAGTGTAAGGGCCAGACAAGTAGAATTAATTCTTGAGGGAAACCAGAACTAAATCATGGCAATGGCGAATGTCTTAGTTCATTTTTTGCTTCTATAACAGATAACCCAGACTGGATAATTTTTGCAAAAATTGTTTCTTACACCTCCACGTATCTGTCAGCTTGTTCTGCTGTGGGGTCTTGTGTGTTGCCGTGATGCTGAAAGCTATGCCACTAGTATTTCAGATACCAGCAGAGTCACCCACGGTGGACAGATTTCAACTGAGCTTCCAGACAAAGATAGAGTAGGAAGAAGGACCCAGCGGCCACTCCCAAAACAATTAGCCACTGAAAACTCTGTGAATAGCAGAGAAGCACTGTCAAATATAGTGCAGGAAAATGAGCCCTGCTGGGCTGGGAGGCATTCAAGAAAACGACTGGGGTAGAGTTGCTTCCTCAAAGTAGAGTCAACCTTAATGATGGGAATGGAGTAAGCCCCTGGGAGCTCCTATTGTTGATGTGGCAAACTCAAAATGAGAGGAAATGTAGTGGCTGCAACAATGGTCTTAAACATAAAAAGATTGTGTGCATGGCACAGTGTTGGGTACTATTTCGTTCTATTATACATAGGGTTACTATGAGTTGAGTCTGACTCAATGGCACCTAACAACGACGAAGGAGAAGCCCAAAGTGGAGGGCCACATCTGGGGAGGTCTTTTTGCATCATAACATGGTGGGAAGGCATCACCTGGACAAGAATTGCATATATATGAGGGCAAGAGGGCACCAAGCTCACTTCTGTAACAAACTTACTCTCATGATAACAGTCCATTCATGAAGACAGAACTGTTATGTCCTAAAAACACCTCCCATGAAGCCACACCACTCAACACTGTTGCATTGGGGATTAAATTTCTAACATGAATTTTGGAGGACACAGACCATAGCAGTGGATAAAAAGAAAAAAGGCTGCCTCCTTTTCAAATTTGATTTTCATTCCAAAGTTCAAATTTATACGTAAATTAAGATTATCTTTTTGATTTTAAATTTTTCTTCATCATCATAACTGCTAATATTTTAAAGCATAGGTAGCTGATTTGTTACATTATTATTACCTTAAACATAATAGCATATTGGGCTATTAAAATAAAGAATTGCTTGGGTGAGATTGTTTGAGACCCACATGTGGTATATGTAAGTTTTCTTATCAATTGGTTTTAAATACCAAAACTACATGAAGAAACTGATAAGGTATATTGAGAGCCCCATTTAGACTTCAATACCATATCTTCATAGAATCTGTCAAAAATGGAAACTATTACTTTTTTGAAGTGTCAACATGTTTCATAAAGAACATTGCTATTAGCCAGGCCCCATGGTACACATCTGTAATACCAGCAACTTGGGGAGCTAGGGCAGGAATATTATTGATTCAAGACCAGAGGGAGCCGTGTAACTTAGTGAGATCCTGTCTCAAAATAAAGAGATTAGGGGTGTGGCTTAGTGGTAGAGTGCTTGCCTACTATGTCTGAGGTCCTGGGTTCAGCCCCCAAGTATTGCTTAAAATATAAAAATTGTTATTGTTGCATAAGTAAGAGTAACCTATATAGCATTGAATCTTTGTGGGGTAGCATCATGGGAAAAATACATAACTTTATTAAAATGAGGAAATAAATCATCATTTCAGATATTTGGACTTAGTGAAATTGTTCCCTTTCCTCCTTATTGTAAGTGATAAAGTTAACATCAGCTTATTTATAGTTTTTTCTCCGTCGAATATTTTACTCATTTCAGATCTGTTGGGGTATAATCATTGTTTAATTTAAAAAATCTCAATGATATAGTTTAAGAGCTATGATTCCATGATAATTACTTGTTTGTGTTGCTTTTTTAAAAAACAGATAACTTGGTTATCTCTTCCATGCATTTAGTGAGCATCCGCTGTGTACAGGTTTATATTTGAGAATTCGATGCTTTGACCTTGTATGTACTTCATTCAGCTTTAATGTGAATAATAGTAGCGTATAACTTTGGGAGTATGTCTCTAATACTCATGTCTCTCATTTTGAAAAATTAGCCACTACAAAAGGGGTAGCCTAATATATCCATTGTGCACATCTGATTTATTGTGGAGACAGGTTGAAATTTTCTTCATTGCTAGATTGCTTACGAGTCTTTAAAGAACCTGGATTTGAGTAATCCCTAGAGTTGTTAACACGGTTATAATATCCTGGTTTATTTAACCCCACATTATATTCATATTTTCTGGTTGGATTGCTGAAATATTTGATCCTCAGAATTCAATGGCTTTGATTTGCTGAGAAATAGTTTATGGATTAAGACGTGATCTTTCTGAAACATTAAATAAAATTTGATATGATAGATTGTTAATTGGAAAGGTAAATGGACAGTATCAGTGAGTTAGAGGAAAAAGGAATTTGGGGGGAGGGCAAGGAAGAGAAGTGTTTTATGCACCAGAATATGGCTTTCTTATGTATTTGTCTGTGGGGCTCGTTATCTTCAGCCTCAGCACGATCAGTAGGAGAAGAAAGCCCTGTCTTGTGACTTTCTGACCTTCAGTTTTCCCTTATAAATTAAAGACAATGCTGAATATTAGGATTGTCAATAAGACTTAAATGAGAGCATGAATGAAAGAACACATTTTGCCTGTTGCTGTTCTGTTTGTTTACTCTACTATATGAGGCCAGTTTAGGAAACCCTGGGTGTAAATCGTAATAAGAGTTTCATTTAACCTTATGGCATCAGTGAAGAAAGAGAATTTGGAAATACAGTTAATGGCATTTATCAGTGGTTTGTGGTAGAAGGCAAGAATGAGGGAAGAGACCCAGAATACTACTACTGTAGCGAGAGAAGAGAGACTTCATGTGTCTTTAGGGAATGTGCGCGTGCAGAAGTTGGTGAGAAAAGGAATATTAAGAATTACATCACTACAGTGGAGCTCATCTCTAAAAAAAAATCTCTCCTAGTTTTTAATTAAACTATTTGATTAAAAGCAATTGACTAGATAGTAAAGCAATAAATTAAGTCTGTAATAACAGCTTTCCAGTTTGGAAATTCAAATTTATAATAAAACAAAATACCAAGTGAGTGTATAGCACGAATGAACCAAGCTGTGAAAGTTAAGCCTGCACCTACTCGAGGCTTTATCCTTGTTTTTCCTCAGTGCTACCCCCAGTTGTGCTACTGCACCAGGCCCATTTTGCCTGCTGTGCAGTATGCCAATCACTGAAAGGACAAGCTTTCAAAAAGAGCGTATTCAATGCCCAGGTACTGCCTGTAATCCCAGCGGCTTGGGAGGCAGAGGCAGGAGGATCACAAGTTCAAGACCAGAGGCAGTCTGCGAAACGTAGTGAGACCCTATCTCAAAAAAAAAAAAAAAAAAAAAGGTGGGCAGCTGGGGGTGCAGCTCAGTGGTCCAGCACTTGCAGAGCATGCAAGTGCAAGGCCCTGGGTTCAACCACCAGTACTGAGAAGAAAAAAAAAGCTTATTCACCAGGCAGCCAGTGTGCAGATGGGAGAGCAAATCTCAAATTCACCTCCTCAAAGATAGGGTTAGGGATATCTATGGGATAAAGAAGCAGAGTGATTTGGAGTATAGTGAAAGGTAGTTGGAGGTAAAGTAAGCAGTGGTCTTCCACGGGTACTCAATTTTCATAGCTCTTTATAGGACACATGTTCAGAAAATAGCAGTGTTAGCATGGCCTGAGGGCCGAGGTTTTGGTCCCTTGACGTCAAAGAGGTCACCCATCCGATACATGTGCGGGCCCAAGTGAAGAGTCAAAGCTTCAACAAAAGTGACTTTCAGGTCCCTAAAAGTAACCTGGGAAAACCCTATCATAATAACCTACTTGTCAGAAGTGTAATCTACAGCAAATCTAGTGGGAAACTAATAATATGTTGCTCACATTCATGACCTCTAAAATTAAGTGATTTTTAGTTCCTAAAAGCAAGTCAAAACTGGAGGATTTTGAGGTTTTCCCTCAGTGTCATTTAAGACCCTTAAGGTTTTCGCTCCTGTCTGGTGCTTTGCCACTGTAAGTTACTGATTCATGCTTTTAATCATTGCTGATCTGGCCAACCTCAGTTCTAGACCTTTCCTTTATCTATGCTGAGCAGAGACTCTGATGGTGTAAACCATTTTAGAGTATGTGTGTTACCATGCAAGGTAAAGCGGCTTGCAGTCAGATCTTACACCATCAACTCCTGCCCCTTTGTGGATTATTCCCCTTTCAGAGCCCCGTGACCTCCTTTGAGGCTTGAGTGAACAAATACTTGCTCCTGGGCCTGTTCTTTTGGCCTAAGCAGTGCATGAAGGCAGACTGACAGGTTAATGGCTCACATGTACTTTGGCAGAAAGCCATTCTTTAAGCTTTGAATTGTGGTTAAGACCACTCCTTCAGAGTGAACAAATGTAGATTTGCCCATTAGTAACATGATATAACAGAAAGCAAAGTTATAATTTAAAAGAAATGTATTGCTTTGGATATTAATACTCAAGCAAAAAGTCATTTCCTTTTTCATCCAATGTTACATAAAATGTTCAAGACATCTCTCTCCTGTTCAAAACATAAAAATTTTGATTCTCATCCATTTTATTTCACTTTGTTGAGTATTTTCTCTTCTAACATATGTAAGATATCCACAGTATCCTCTTTTACATGTTTTTAAAAGTGGGAATTACCATTTTTCCCTATAGGAAAACATTTGTTTGCAATAGCATCACTTCTTATAAACCTGAATCGAATAATCTTTCCTTTGTGCATTAGGACTTATGTTAGCTGTCCTCTGGTCTGCGTAAATGCCCTGGTCTGTGTTTGTTATTTAAAAGAAAAATAAAAGACACATTGCTGAATTCAAGTAGGAACGCCCCTCGACTTACAAATGGGATGTCTCCCGATAAACCCATCTTAAGTTGAAAATACCATAAAGTCAAAAGTGCATTTTATACGTCTAACCTACCCACCAGGTTGGGGCTTAGCTCAGTTGATAGAATGCTGCTCTGTGCTCTCTGAAGCTGTAGGTTTGATCTCCAGCACTGCAAAAACAGGAGAAGAACTTAGCAGCCCACCCTCAAAACAATTACCCACTGAAAACTCTATGAATAGCAGAGAAGCACTGACATAGTGCCGGGCATGGCACAGTGTCCAGGAATGTTTTATTCTGTTGTACATTGGGTCACTATGAGTCAGACCTGACTCAATAGCCTCTAACAATAATCACCACCACCACCCACCTAACATAGCTTAGGGCAAGACAGTATACTGTATAGTATTGGTTTGGTTGTTTAGCCTCATGATTGCATAGCTGACTGTGAGCTGTGACTTGTTGCCACTGCATACCATCTCAAGAGAATATCATGCTATTGCTAGCCAGAAAAAAGATAAACATTTGAAGTATGGTTTCTACTGAATACATATCACTTTTCCACGATTGTTAAGTTGAAAAATCCTAAGGTGGACCATTATAAGTGAGGGTGGCCTGTACTTCGAATACCAAACTGCATGTCAAGGTTCTAGCTGCTTAAGAAATTGACCAATCATAATTTGATGGAGGTTGAGCTGGTATTGTGCCTGCATAATTTCAACCAATAGGAAAAAGGAATGCAAAAACTGCATTAAACTGAAGTCTATACAGATTCATGGACGAAGGTCCTGGCAGCCCACTCCTGAAGCAATCTCAAAACAACCAGCCACTGAAAACCCCTATAAATAAGTATAAAGGGTCACTATGAGTTGACTGCACTCGGGCGGCCCATAGCAATAATACAGATTCATAGTCCTTTTCAAGTAAAAAAATATACTTTGTCACTGCAAATCCTAAAGTCAGGAAACTCTCACAGTCCTTACTGCAGTTGCAGCATAGTCTTGTGCAAGAGAAATGCAGGAGTAATTGTTTCAGAAAGATGTCGCCAAATTTATAAGATATATATGTGCATGTGTCTGTATGTGTGTATGTGTGCCATACTTAAGGTGTGGCTCCCACAGTGGATGTCTGCAGGTTTCCTGAATTATACATACTTATAGCTTTAGAAAGCATTTTTTTTTTACTTTCTAGTAATCAAAAATATTTACCTTTATACACTCTAATTAGTAGTTGAAGACATAGAATGGTAATAAAAGATTTTCTTTTAGATTTTTGTTCGCCTCCCTCATTGACACCCATGTGTCTGTTAGCTTGTTGTGCTGTGGGGTATTGCATGTTGGTGTGATGCTGAAAGCTATGCCACTGGTATCTCAGATACCAGCAGAGCTACCCATGGTGGACAGATTTCAGCTGAGCTTCTAGACTAAGTCAGAATAGGGAAAAGGACCTGACAGCCCAGTCCCCAAACAATTAGCCATTGAAAACCCTATGAGTAGCAGAGAAGCACTGTCAAGTAGAGTGCTGAAAAATGAGCCCTCCAGACTGGAAGGCATTCAAGAAATGGCTAGGGAAGAGTTGCCTCCTCAAAGTAGAGTCACCCTTAATGATGGGATGGATTAAGCCCCTGCGATCTCCTTTTGCTAAGGTGACACAACTCAATACAAGAAGAAACACAGTGAGTGCAATAATGAGCTGAAACAAAAAGATCATGTACATGGCACAGTGTTGGGTAATGTTTCATACTGTTGTATCTAGGATCACTACGAGTTGGAGCCCACTTGACAGCCACTAAGAACAACAATCCCTGACTGAAGCAAACCAAATCTATGCTGTATCATTGTCAGTTTCAGTGTATTTAATAATACTAGCATAAAAATTAATGTCCTGCCACTTTTTTTACATTTGAGTATCTAGAACTGCAGCAGTAGCCCTGTGGTATGCAATCCTGTCAGATCTCGGAAGCTAAGCAGGGCCAGGCCCGGTTAGTACTTGGATGGGAGACCACCTGGGAACACCAGAAGCTGTAGGCTTGGGAGAAGGACCTGGCAACCCCCTCCCAAAAATCAATCTGCCATTGAAAACCCTATGAACAGCAGAGAAGCACTGACAATAGTGTTTCCCCTGTTGTACAGAGGATCGCTATGAGTCGGATACCGACTTGACGGCACCTAACAACAACAACAACATCTAGAACTGAACTTCAGTTAAAATTTCATCTTAGCAGACTTTGTGAAAAATCATGAACATTCAGCAAATTACTTCTTGGACCAAATTTACCAAACATGAACTTGAGCAGGGTAGTTGCTAAGCTGGTTTCCTCTCTGTATTGTGAGGATAATAGCATCTACCTTGTAAGATTGGTATGAGTAAGGTGAACTGTCCATGGAAAGTATACCCCATAATGCCTGCCTCCAGTAGCTGCTATTGTAGTGTACACCACATGGACAGGGACCATGTTTATTGCTTTGTGTTCCAAGTCAAATTCTAGTACAGTACCTACCACACAGTTACTTAAATGTGTGTGGAATGATGAAAGGAAAAAGGAACCAAAATCTGAGAGGGGACTTAATCATATTCTCTTCTTCCTCCTCATCTCGGTTTTATGCGAATTAGGCAAAGGAAGCCAATTTTAAAATCAACAATAGAAATATCCCCAATCCTGGTGTATATTCAGCATATTTACATGACACTGAATAATTATTGATTTTTGTTTGAAAACATACTCTTGTGAAACATGGTTTGCTTAACAAAGGACTATACTGCTAATTTTCTGTAGAGTAATGTGAAAGATAGAAGACTATTGGAATTACTCGTCTAGGATTCAGATAGAGAAGGAAGTGGATGTCCAATTATGTCAGGACTTCAAATATTTAACCAAATATTTGACTTTTCTGATAATATTTAATTTAATTTGAAGTCCATACTTCCTGAAATGTTAAAGCTGAGGACTAGATATCACCAACTTTTAAAAATTTATGTCAAAATAAAATATGAAACAATAATAATAAAACTGAGGAAAAAACTTTTTTCAGAACCAGACTTGCATTCTAAAAAGTTAAAATAGCTAGATGTGGTGGTATATACCAGAATCCCATCACTTAGGAAACTGAGGTAGGAGGATCTTGAGTTCGAGGACAGCCTTGGCTGCATAGAGAGACCTTGACTCAAAAAACCAAAACCAAAAGCAAGCAAACAAAATTTAAAATATGGACATGTCTGTATATACATTTCTGAATTTAAGTAGTATACCCATAGAAGAGTATCCAAATACTAAATATAAAATAGAGTTTATTTTTGTAAAGTCTATATAGAAGAAGCAGGGGCTGGGATTTAGCTCAGTTGGTAGAGCACTGCTCTACAGTCTCTGAGGTCCCAGGTTCAATTCCAAGCACCACAAAAATGGGAGAAGGACATGGCAATCCACTCCCAAGGCAATCCCGAAACAATCAGCCATTGAAAACCCTATGATTTGCTGAGTGCAGTGGTGCAAGCCTGTAATCCCAGCAGCTCGGGAGGCAGAGGCAGGAGGATCGCAAGTTCAAGACCAGAGGCAGTCTGTAATTTAGTGAGACTGTCTCAAAAAAGTAAAAAAATGGGCTAAATGTGCGGCTCAGTGGTCTAGCACTTGCAGAGCATGCAAGCGCAAGGCCCTGGTTTCAACCCCCCAGTACCTCGGGGAAAAAAAAAAAAGAAAAAGAAAAAAGAAAACCCTGTGAGGGTTGCTATGAGTCAGAGACAACTCAGTGGCACCTAACAACAACAGTATAGAAGAAGCAGAGTATAACCAGCTCCCCAGAAGTCCTTCTTTCTCCCAGGCCCTTTCTAGTCTCTATCCCTTCTTAAAGGTAACCATATCCTGTTGGACACTAATAATTATTTTTGCCTGTTTTTGATTTTCATATAAATACAATCATGCAATTTTACAACTTTTTGAGTCTGCCTTTTGCTAGTAATCACCATTGCATATGTAGCAATAGCTTGTTTAATTTCATTGCTGAATAGTACTTTGTTGTATGATTATTCTGTAATTTATCCAGTCCTTTGGCACTGATTATTTGATTTGTTTCTAGTTTGGTGTTATTTTGTCTAATAGTGCTATAGACATTCTTTCACATGGTTTTGATTTTGTTCACACTTGGAAGTATAGCATTTTGACTACTTTTATACTTCATCAGCAATAACAGTCTAAAGTCAGCATCACATATTTTAAACTGTTGTTAGTGATCTAACAGTATCATTACTTTCTCAGGTGCACTTTTGTTTAGGAAAAATTATGAGCCTTCGTATACCACCTAATTGCATGACACTGCATCTGAGGATATTCCATTCTAGCGGCTGAGTCAGGATGAAGTTAGAAACTGGCCTTATTGAACCAATACAGGGAAACATTTCTATCGCTCATTTTCATCCAAGTGAAGGTAGCATAAGAATATAATATTTGGCTTCTTTCTACCAAATTTATGGTTTGATTTCTCACTGGGTACTTGTAATGATTTTATCTCTAGGGTGTTAGGTTAGGGGCCATCAAGTCGGTATCTGACTCATAGTGTCCCTCATAGGGTTTTCAATCGCAGAATGTTTCGGGATTGCCTTGGGAGTGGATTGCCAGGTCCTGTCCTTTTCCCATTTTTGCGGTGCTGGGAATTGAACTCGGGATGTCAGAGACTGCAGCGCAGCACTGTACCAACTGAGCTAAATCCCAGCCCCTCTAGGGTGTTAGGACTCTATAACATAAAATCCAACTTTCAAATAAGATGATTCTTTTGCTGAGTAATTATTTTTAACTGAAAATTGCGTATTTGTTTTGTACAGTTTGTTCATTCTTTGGGGTCAGGAACTCCCCCTGAGAAGCCTTCTGAGATATGACTTGTTTTTCTTCTTCATTTCCTTCCGTATTAAAAATTTTCTTAGCCCTTTTCTGTTGTAGTCTTGGAGATCTGACCACTTTCACCACCAAGCTCTTGTTTATGTCCTGAGTAGTATCTACAACATAACTGGACTATATTCCCAGACACATGGCCTATGCACTATAATTACTGTATATATTTTCAGGAGTAGAATGCTTGGAGAACAGGTTAAGAAATCCTGCATATGGTTGTACCCTATGGACTTGTATATTTCCTTTTAGGTAGGGAAAAAAGTATCCTTTTTACTTTTGCTGGCTTTGTTTGTTTTTTAAATAATGAATCTCCCTAGTGTAGGAAAGAGTATTTGAGATAGGTGCATTCAGGGTGGAATGGCCATATACAGGTAAGCACATTTCAAAAGGTAAGAGGAGTGTTAGTAACTCCTGAAAGTCTGGTTTATTTCTTCCTGGAACAAGTTTTTGAGTGAATACTTAGCCTTCAGAAATTAAGAATTACTGCCACTGACATCCTTAACATCTCTGTCAGAAAATTTGTGGAAATAAAAAAAATTTCACTGCTTATAATTTGAGGTGGGGGTGAGAAAGAAGAATGTAAAATATATGGAAAAAAACCCTGTGCTTTGATCTTGTATGTACCAGCCAGTTTTTCATAAACACTTGATGGATTTTCCATGGAGGATGCTCAGTCCTAAGCATTGTACATAGGAAGTTTGCCATATGGGCAAGTCAGAGGAGAGATCTGCTTAATATTGTCTGAACTCCCCTTCCTGGGAAGTATAGGTTCTAAGACAAACTTCATCATTCTATCTCCTTCCTTTTATATTTTTACCATAATGGTAGTGTTACCTGGGAGATGTAGGTGGGTTAAGAGCGCAGTTCCGGAAACTGGCAGTAAAACCTTGGTCCTTGTATTCAGCATATAAGAAAATTTATACCTGATACAGAAGTTATAGTAGAGCAAAGAATAGATTTATAACTGGTTCGGTAAGCAACTTATGATAAACAGAGAAAAGATTGAGGCTGTCCAGGATTTTGCTTTATTTGGTTCTACAATCAATACCTGTGGAAGCAGCAGTCAAGAAATCAAAAGATGCGTTGCATTGGGAAAAACTGTTGGAAAAGACCTCATTGAAGTGTTGAAAAGTAAAGATATCAAATTGAAGACAAAGGTGTACCTGATTCATGCCATAGTATTTTCAGTCATACCATATGGTTGTGAAAGCTGGACAGTGAATAAGGGAGACAGAAGAGTTGATGCTTTTGAATTATGGTGTTGGAGACAAATACTGAATATACCATGGACTATCAAGAGAACCAACAGATCCATCCTAGAAAAAGTGTCACCAGAGCACTCCTTGGAAGCAAGGATGGCTAGACTGTGTCTTACATGTCTTGGACATGTTATCAGGAGGGACCGATCCCTGGAGAAGGACATCATGTTTGGGAAAGTGGCAGATCAAGGAAACAAAAGAAGACCCTCAACTAGATGGATTGACATTGTGGCTGTGACAATGAACTTAAACATAAATAAGATCGTGTGCCTGTCACAGAATAGAAGTGTTTCCTTCTGCTATACATAGGGTCACAATGAGTTGGACTGGAACTGACAGCACCTAACAACAAGGGGCATCCAGCACCCTGCCAAGTGTGCATTAAATGAGCACCTCCACAGTTCATTTGCAATGATGGAATTAGTGGCCACTCAGAGCCTCTGGTGCACGTGGGTGCTCCTTGATATACATCTTCACACCTGGTTTTGCATGCCTACTTAGCAGTTGTGCCTACAGCCATAGCACTGTGGGATCCAATCAGATCTCAGAAGCTAAGCAGGGTCGGGCCTGGTTAGTACTTGGATGGGAAACCTCCTGGGAAAACCAAGTGCTGAAGGCTGGGAGAAGGACCTGGCAACCCACTCCCAGAAATCAGTCTGCCATTGAAAACCCTATGAATGGTAGAGAAGCACTGACAATAGTGTTTCATCTGTTGTACATAGGGTCACTATGAGCTGAGCACTGACTCAATGGCACCTAACAGCAACAACAGCAATTGTACACAAAGAGTTGGGAAGAATTCTGTTGTTGCATTGTCATAAGATGTGTTTTATAGAAGCTGTTATATTTAAGAAATACGTACTGCTTCATCTTTTCATTTATCAGACTTTTACTGAGCACCTTTTGATTACCAGTCATGCTTGCCCCTGACAACCACCATTCTGCTGTTTCAATGAATTTCATTACTCTCAGTACCTTATATACTACTGTTTGCCCTTTTGTGTC
The DNA here is from genome assembly GCA_007922755.1 of Pedetes capensis. Taxonomy (NCBI): domain Eukaryota; kingdom Metazoa; phylum Chordata; class Mammalia; order Rodentia; family Pedetidae; genus Pedetes; species Pedetes capensis. The sequence goes on from VMDO01001746.1 coordinate 119,832, forward strand.
TGACTTCTTTTACTTAGCACGGTGTCTTCAAGGTTCATCCGTGCTGTAGCATGTGCCAGTATTTTTTCCTTTTAGGCTGAGTAATATCCCATTGTCTCTATATATCACATTTTGCTTATCCGTTCACTGTCAGTGGACATGCTAGTTCTTTCCACCTTTTGCCTATAGTAAGTAATGCTGCTGCAAAATTAGCATACAGTGATCTTTTTGCATCCTTGCTTTCATTTCTTTTGTGTACGTGCCCAGAAGTGGAACTGATGGATATCATAATTGTGTGTTTTTTTCGATGAACCATACTGTTTTCTGCAGCAGCTGCATTACTCAATATTCTCACCAGTAATGCATAAGGGTTCCAATTTCCCCACATCCTTGCCAATCCTGTTACTTCATTGTGTTTGATAGTAATACCCATTCTAGTGAATGAGAAGTGGTATGTCATTGCGGTTTTCATTTGCATTTCCCTTATTAGTGGTGTTCAAAATATTTTCATGTGTATATTGCCCATTTGCGTATCATTGAAGAAATACTTACTCATGTCCTTTTTAATTATGCTTTTTTGTTGATTTATAGGGATTTCATATATTCTGGGTATTAATCCTTTATCAGATCCATGATTGACTATGTATTTTAAGGCTGGATAAAAATGTACTTGTTTTGAAGGCTCCATTACAGTTTCATTGTAGTAGTTATCTAAATCTCATTCAGTAATCCAGCCTTGAAGGAGTAGTGGTATTTTCACTGAGTGCTTAGTTGGTGCTGGGCACTCTCTTCAGTGCTTTACATGTACAAACCTTTTGTGTTTTTGCAAAAACCCTATGTGGAAGTACTTTGATACATGTTTTCAGTTGATGAAACTGAGGCATGGAGCTTAAGTGACTTCCGTTACAGGTCACTAGTAGTTGCATTAAAGTGAGGATTTGGATTTACATAACCTAACTCTTGAGTCCAGGCTGGGATTTATAGCTCAGTTGGTAGAGTGCTGCGCTGCAGTCTCTGAGGTCCCTAGTTCAATTCCCATCACTACAAAAATGGGAGAAGGGCCTGGCAATCCACTCCCAAGGCAATCCCGAAACAGTCAGTCATTGAAAACCCTATGAGGGTCGCTATGAGTTGGATACCGACTCGATGGCACCTCACAATAACAATAACTCTTGAGTCCATGCCCTTCATACTGCACTTGATTGACTACCTTTCCTCTGACTTGCTGCCTGGTTAGCTTTGTGTGTGCTGTAATCAGATGGCAGTTTTCATTTTTGAGTGCTGCTTTACTCCCACATATAGCTTTACCTTTCTCCACTGGGCAAATGGAAGGGAGGAGGCAAAGCAAAGCCAGAACGCAGACAAAATTGTGAGCATCAGGAAACATGACTAAATTCATTATGGAATGTGTACCATTTGAAAAAGCAGTTCATCTAAGATTGAGGTGTCTGTAGACATTCTTAGCAAAAGTTAAGATCTGAACCTCTTTTTTTTTTAAGTTGCATTTTATTTCACTTTGTGGAATGATAAATTTTACTTAAGAGTATGAATTTGATTGTTTGAAATCTTGGGAAATATCTGCTGCTGGGTTGTTGTTAGGTGCCATCAAGTTGGTATCCAACTCATAGCTACTCTAAGTACAACAGGTGAAACACTACTATCAGTGCTTCTCTGCTATTCATAGGGTTCTCAATGGTGGATTGTTTTTTGGGAGTGGGCTGCCAGGTCCTTCTTCCAAGCCTACAGCACCTGGTGTTCCCAGGCAGTCTCCCATCCAAGTACTAACTAGGCCCAACCCTGCCTAGCTTCTGAGATCTGACAGGATTGGACACCACAGAGGTATGACTTCAAGGCAATAAATTATTAGTGAAGAACAAATCTGGAGAGAAAATTACATGTAGCCTTTCTAATGAGCTTGTTTTATTTTTTTGAGTCAGTTACTAAGCAGCTTACAGTACCATTTGCTTTGTTTTTTATATGGTTAGCACAGAATGTAGTACTAATGTATATCAGATTCGATTCCTCTTATTGGTGGTACATATCTTGAGAGTATGAATTAGGTTGTCTCATTTTTCCCCAAACTAGTGCTATTTCATTTCTCTATTTTAAGTCATGTTTCAGAAATCCCAGTACTTTTGAATGCTATAAAATTTTAAAATGGTTTGTAGCAAATATGTTGTAAGTTTGATTTATGAGTTTAGATTGTCAGGGCTTTCTTTTCTACTCCTGCAACTAACTCATCAATGTTTCTTTCTTGCTTTAAATTTGTTTGGTCTCATTATTTCAGTCTCATTTCTACATTAAGCAGAAAATTCATGAAATACATAAAAATAAGAGGGAATTATTTTAAATTCTGTAACCCAGTTCTGTAACCCAGTAGACGTGTAGTCAGGAGGTACTAATCCCTGGAGAAGGACATCATATTTGGGAGAGTGGCAGGTCAATGGAAAAAAAAAGAAGACCCTCCACTAGATGGATTGGCACAGTACCTGCAACAATGGGCTTAAACATATATAAAATTGTATGCCCAGCACAGAATAAGGGAGTATTTCAATCTGCTGTACATTGGGTCACTATAAGTCAGACTTGACTCCACGACACCTAACAAGAACACAACCCAGTGGCAACCTGCAGCCAAACCACTGTGGTGTCTAATCCTATTAGATCTCAGAAGCTAAGCATGGTAGGGCCTGGTTAATACTTGGATGGGAGACTGCCTTGGAATACCAGGTGCTGTAGGCTTGGGAGAAGGACCTGGCAGCCCACTTCCAAAAAACAATCAGCCATTTAAACCCTATGAGTAGCAGAGAGCACTAACAATATTGTTTTGCCTGTTGTACTTGAGGTCACTGTGAGTTGGACACATAACAACAAAAACCCAGCGGCAGACATTTCCCACATGATTTCAAGCTTGCTTTTCAAAGCCATCTATGCTTTCAAAATGAAAATTTTAGTACTGTTACTAAACAGTATTCTAAGTAGATCAGGGTTCTGCTTTGTCTTGCATTGATGTAATTACTAAATTGTTCTGTGTTCAAAATTATTTTTTTATGTGTTTTCCCCCTCTCTCTTTGGTGTTTGAATTGGTTTTCTTGTGGAAAGGGTCTTTCAGCTAGAAGATATACATATATTAACCCCACTTTGCTCTTTTAAGATGGTGAAGTTGGCCCAGGCATAGTGGCTCACACTTTCAATCCCAACAGCTTAGGAGGTGGAGGCAGGGGGATCACAGGTTCGAGGCCAGAGGCAGCCTGTGTAATTTAGCAAGACCTTGTCTCAACTTAAAAAATAAGACATGGGCTGGGAGTACAGCACAGTGACAGAGCATCTGCAAAGTATATACGAGGCCTTTGGTTGAGTCCCCAGTACTAAAACAAACAAAAAGAAGCTGGTGAATTTTAATAACTATCCTGTTTGTTCTCGGTTCATTTGTGGTCATATAGTTAGCATATTGGTGAATATAGGTGGCAATGAGAAGAAACACTATCCTACCTCCCATGTGAGCAGACAGGAAGTATGTATATATAAATGTAAAGGAGTTCAAGCTTTTTGCTTCTTTGAAAAGTAATGGATTCGAGGATACGCTCGAACCTCAGCACTGTTTGTAGGTTGGAAGTGCAGTGTTTAAAGATCACAACTTTTAAAGAATCCTCACACTTCCAGGTGTGTAAAATCAGATTTAGTTCTAGTGATTAACATTTTCCCTAGTTAGTCTTATTTTGAATATCAGATCATTGTTATCTGAAGAGAAAGCTAGTAAAGTGAAAGTAAATGATTTTGCTAGTCTAAAATTGTATTTATGGCATATATACTCTGAAGAATGTCAATTTTCTTAACACACAGTATTATATGATCATACTAGTTGGTGATTGCAAGCCTATGTATTGATCTGCACTCCCAACCCGAGGGAGAGGTATGCAGAACATTGAAGAAGGCAGGGATGTAGGTGGTACAAATCAATAGTGTACCAGCTAGCTTTTGTTCGTTACTTTAAGAAGAAAGGCCCAGAATCTTAACTTTTTTCTTTTAAATGTTGGCCGGGATTGATCATTACATTTAGCTAGAGGTACATTTCTGTAGCATGTAGAAAATTTGAGAAACCTACTCATAAATGTGTGTAATTATCTAAAGAAAAATTGGATAGCAGCAATTTTTTATTAAAGGATTAATGCATTTCATAAAATTAAAAGGGCCCCTCGGGCATTGAAGGATTTAGGATTGGTTGTTTGTACTCTGAAACTTAACCATATACCTGTTATGAAAAATGTTTTACATAAGAGTGGTCTAAACTGGGTTGGCCCAAATTATTTGTGGTTCACTTGTCAGTTCGGATCACGTCAAGCCACCTTGTTTGACAGATGGCAAATACAGATAAAAGTGTGTACTTGCTCATCTCCTAATTTTTAAATTACAATCAGTCTCTGACTAATTGATAGTTCACCGCTGTCATTCTTCTGACGAGTGGTTGTTTTGATGGCATTATATGTATATTTATTTTAACCCCACAAATTTTATTGAATCAACTGTGATTAAAGATAGGCCTTCTTTTTTGAGCAGCTAATTCTTCAAGTTTTGTGCTAGTTGTGTATGAGATTAGTAGTGGAGATGGATCTTAATAAGTATAGGATACATACAGTGTCTTGGTGTAACATGACAGTTTTTCATGTGTGGACCTATAAAGATCTAATATATGATTGGAATTTAGTTTAGTTTTGACGTTTAGAGTTAAGCAGTGTGAACTACTTCATGCTTTCTTGAATTTTCTCAGAAAATTCACTTCTAATTCCTCCCCCTCTCCAATACATACAATACTATAAGTAGGAATTTGATGGCATATACATTAAAGAGAGAAAATTATAAAGAATTATTGGAGATACTTTATTATGTACTAAAGAAGCAATTTGATCTTAATGTTTATATGATTCCTGGTCTTAGTATGGCACCTGGGTAGGCTGATGTGCGATTTTGTATAAAATACCATCCATGCTTGGTAGGCAATTGTATTGCGCCCTCTTGCTCACATTTTCTATGGGGACAAGAGTGGTGTTGCACAATCATGCTATGTAATTGTTGACTTGATCTTATGAGTATTAAAAAGATGCAAGGACTTAGATACTTTAGTCACAATTTTTGTGTGAATCTAATTTTGGCAGAATTTCAGAACACCAGGAATCAAATTTACATTAGAATTCTGAGTGCAGTGATTCTCTTACTAGTCATGTAATTAACCTTTAGATCTTTTGTTAGATCCAAAAGGGTACTTGCCGGTTAGAGTGTTAGAGCTCACACATGATTACCTGTTGAAATATTTTATTTCATTTGTTAATTGTCTCTCTCTGCCTATAGTTTTTACCATTTTAGCCCTTAGGTAGATTCCAGCCATACTTCACTTTTCTCTGTAATATATAACTTTGCATGTATAAACTTTTTGGCTTTTGTAAGGTATCCTCATTTCACCAGTATGCTACTTGCTCAGAGTAGATATTTATGGCAGTTTTATTATAATTATGTGCTATTGTGGTGCATTTTGGGGTCTGGGGTTTAGCTCAGTTGGTAGAGTGTTTGCTTTGCATGCTCTGTGGCCCTGGATTCAAACCCCAGCACCATAAAAATAGAAGAAGGCTGTGGCTACCCACTCTTGAAACAATCAGCCATTGAAAACCTATGGATAGCAGAGAAGCACTGACATAATGTCAGGCATGGCACAGTGTCAGAGTGTTTCATTCTGTTGTGCACAGAGTTGCTATGAGTCGGACCCATCTTTCCAGCACCTAACAACATGAGTTATGTATTTTATCAGTTTCAGTAATTTCAAAAAACATCTTTCCTGTGGAAAACAATTCAGGAACAGATTTTTGCCTTTAACTCCATAGCTTCAATCCATTAACCAGCCAGTAGTTGAGTGTCACAAGACTTTTGATGGTTGGCCACTTTACTAATGTTATGTCTAGAATATTGTATTTTGTTTCTTGATTTTAAAAATTGAATATTCTGTGGAATGAAATCAATTAATCAGAAGTAATTCTGCTTACAAAAACAAATTTTTTTATTTGCTCATTTTTGTACTATTTCAATTAAAGACACTTTTCACTGTTTCAGGGTTAATGAATATTTTAAAATATTCAGTTACACATACTCATCACAGATAAATTATGAATTCATACACAGTCATTATGGCATTTAATTAGCAAAGTAAACTAAGTGGACTACTAAGATTTGAATTGTCAAAGTTAATGTTGTGGAACGTCACAGATATAGAAGTCAAATAAACCTTCCCAGCCTATAACTGCTTATGAAGAAGTCGCTTAAGTGTTTATAACTGCTATCTTGCTTTAAAACAAAAACAACCTCCACTGGTCTTTTTCTTCAAATTCTAGGCCTTCACCATCTTTCAGGAGAGAACCACACTTTCCTATTTCAGAGAAAATAAAAGGTCTGCACACAGGAACTGCAGTTTCTTCTTCATATATTTATGTGTTTCTGTGAACACCAGAATTCATTTCTTTAGTTCTTTTGGCTTAACCATTTAAAACTGAGAAAATGTCAGTTACTAACATTTACTGAGTACTTGTTATATTCCAGGTACTATTCTATGTATTTTCTCTGTGTTAATTAAAACTTTTTTTTATACCTTTAATTCTCTTGACAACCACTATGTCCTTTTTATAGTGAAGGAGACATAAACCTGGCTAGCTAAGTAAATACCAAATCATGTATTTGAACTCAGCTAATTTTCCTCTAGAGCCTTTCCTCAACTTCAGTATTTTGTTACAATTCCAGTCTGAATCGTGCGTTCTTCCTTATGCTTTTCTCCTTGCCTGCTTCCCGCCAGGGGAAATGCTTCTGTGCTAGCGTATTTAGCATGTTTCTTTCTTACGTGGCTGTGGGCTGTAGGCTGTAGGCTCGTTGTCAACCTCTGGGTTTCATTTTCAACATGACGTGCCATATACTTTGTGACAGAGGACAAATTGCTTTTTGTGTCTTTAAGAGGAAGTAAATATTTGCATTATAGAATTGCTTTATATTGATTAAATAGAGTCATAAATAAAAAGTATATGAATAGTGCCTGACGCATTGTAAAAACTGTGAGCTCGACAGCACCTCTTAGAGCCTTTTTCTTCGTGCTGCTGATTATGAGAGACCTGGAGTCCTTGATTAGTGTTTTTTATGAGGTGTCCCTAAAAGTATTCTCTCTTATCCCCATCTCACCAGTATGCTGCTTGCTCAGAGTGGATGTGTAAGTCCTACTTAGGGTGTGTTCTTTGTTTAAGAACTCTTAGTGTGTGTTTTGTTATTTCTAGGTACAGATGATTTCCACAGGATTTCTCTTCACTGTTCTTCATTAAGGCTGTTAAGTCATGAGAGAGACTTCACAGTACCTAAAAACTTACTGTGGAGTGTATCATACAGCTTATTTAATTTGTTTTCTTTAATTTTTTTTCTAGGAAATTTGGTGAGCGGCCTCCACCTAAACGACTCACTAGGTAAGCATCATATTAGCCTTTCACTCTAACGTTTCAAGTATGTTAGATCCTGTATTTTAGAAACTGTATTAGATGTTCTTAGAGAAATCATACAAATATTAGTATCTACATCATTAGCCTACTTCTATCCTCCCTTCTCCTTATTTTTCTCCTCTTCCAAAAAAAATCAAAAGGAATAAGAGGATATACTTTAAAAGGAAAAAATTAGACCTTTTCGAAAATTAATCTTAAGTATCGTATATAGTGAAGGTAACAAGAGTGACAATGTAAAAGGAAGCTTCCTGTATCTAGCTGTGTTTAATCTCAATTTGTTGATTACAGAAGAGACTTTAAAAATTTAATAAATGCTTTTTGAAAAGAATTTTAAAACATAAGATTTTACCCATTTTTAATGAATATAAATATTCTGTTCTAAAAAGTTAATTTTATGATGTACATTTTAATTACAGATGTTAAATTTAAACATATTAACCTTAAAATGATAAAAAAAATTCTAAGTCAGAGGTTGTAAAATCCAGTTCCACAATTATAGTCGTAGAGTTAAACCCCTCCCCTGTTAGCATTTTCTATCTTTCAAGAAAACTGATGGTAAAGAGAGATGTATATGTCTGTCTTTTTTATTTTTCTTTTTAAAACAAACTGGGATCATTCTCTGCCATTGCTCTGCTCCCTTTAACCCCACAGCGCATTACTCTTCTACCTTGATAGTTCTCTTTAAAGGCTTGGTGGTTTTCCATTGTTTTCATGCCATTCTTAGTGTTTCACACTGATGGCTATTTAGGTTATTTCCAAGTTACTGCTACTATTAAAACCAAACCAAAACAAAAACTGTTGCACTTGAAGAATGACGGAGACCTGCCAGAAGAACACTAGTCAAATCTTGGGATACTTTTTTATTTTTTATTTTTTGGTGCTGGGGATTGAGCCCAGGGCCTTGTGCATGCTAGGCAGACACTCTACCACTGAGCTATATCCCCAGCCCCAAATCTTGGGATACTTTCATCCATCAGATAAATAATAATGTAATGGTTTAAAGCCTGTAGAATCAAGTAACAGTTTAGAAGTTTAGGTAGTTTGAATATCCCAAATCTGAAATCTGCAGTGCTCCAAATGTCTACTTTTTGAGGGCCAACATGATGCTCCAAAAATTTCAGATTTTGGAGGATTTTGCATGTGGGGTGCTCAAACCTTAAAGTCTCTGAAAGTATTCTAAAACATAAAGAACTCCAGAATCTGAAATACTTCTGGTCCCAAGCATTTCAAAAAAGCGATACTCAACCTATATTGAGAAATTATTTAGCATGATATACAGATATGTTGGTATACATGTTATTTACTTATATAAATCTTATAAAGTTATTTATATAAATGAGTCAATAACTAGGGGAAAGGAGATAACTTTTCCTTAGAGAAGAATGCCACCTAATGAATGTAGATGTAATAGGGAATTAAAGAAAACACCACCGTGATAATTATTTCAGGCAAAAGTCATCAGTGGATGCTTAAACTACTGGATTAAAGTATGGTGAAAACAAAATATTTTTATAATCTGAAAATAAATGCTCACAATATATAAAGGGGAAATAGTAACATTACAGTGCAGAAACCTGACAGATACTATCTTAATTAGGTGATCTTAATTAACATAAGCAGTAAGGGATAAATAAATACAGAAGCAATTACTTTTGGCTTAAGGGAATATCAGACAGATGCAAATTAAGGGACATTCTATAAAATAAGTGGTATTTATTAAAAAAATCTCAAGATCCTGAAAAACAAAGACTAAGGAAGAGCTCCAGATTAAGAGTCCAAAGAGACACAGCAGCTATATTTAAGTAAATCCTGAACCGGGGAAATTTTTTTCCTTTTGTTATAAGCTAGAGTTGGCAAATGTTTTCTGTAATGGATCAAATAAAAAATGGATTAGACTTTGTTGTCCAGACTGACTCTTGTGGTTTGTCACCTCTGTTTCTGTACCCCAAGTCCACCATAGATAATATGTAAGTTAATGGGCTATCTGTGTTCCAGTACATGTTTCTTATAAAAACTAGTGGTTGTATGATTCAGCACAAGAGCAGTAGTTTCTCGAGGCATTCCCTCTACCCCTTAGAAAAGGTAGTTGTCAAATAATTGGCAGAACTTGAGTACATTCTGTAGAGTAGATACTAGTATTCTATAATCAGTGGTAATTTGGTAATTCCATTGCAATTATGTAAGAGGATGTGTCCTCTCCGACCCGAAACTTCCCACCCCCTGGGCTGGGGATTGAACCCAGGTCATGCACATGCCTGCATGCCAGGCAAATGCTCTGTCATGAGCTATATCCTCAGCCCCTAAAATGATCTTTTTTAAAGGGAATAAATTCTGATGTATTTGGGGTAGTATGTCTACAATGTGCTTTTAAATTGTTCTAAAAACCAGTACGCAAATATGGTAAAATGTTAAAATTTGGGAAGTCTAGGTAAAAGAGAACCAGGAGTTCTTAGTATTACTTTTGCAGTAATTGTAAATTTTATTACCACCAGCAATTAGTTGTAGTGACTTCTAATGCTATAATATATTTTCATGAATAAGTTAGTTACTTTAATGGAGACATCTGTAGAAATAACAGTGTGATAATAAATGTCATAAGAAAAATTTCCTTTTCCTACATACATGTAAGAATAGAGTTAGGTCCCGTCTACTTTATCATGACTTTCCATCATTTACCCTTTAAGTGGTTTTCCCTGTTTGGAAAATTTTAGTAGCTTTTAGGACTACTACTTCTGGCCAAGATGGAGTAACAGGAACTGGAATTACTCTCCGGCCTGAAACAACTAAAAACATGGACAAAATATATGAAACAACGGTTTTCAAGATATTGAACATCAGGCAAGGAAGGACAGTGATTCCCAAGAAACAAGAGACAAATGAGGTGAGCCCTATGATTGTCCCAGCTTCGTGTCTAGAGAGAGTATCCAGGCCATGGTATAGGGAAGGGAAATCCATGTGAAGCTGGGAATGCAGGGAAGCAAAGATGCTAGAGTTTGCAGGACAGAGATCAAGAGGGGAAAGAAGAATAGAGAGAGTTCCAGAGGTCTGCAAAGAGTTCTTTTTTAGTCTTCAGCTAAGTATTAATCAGCACACATATGTAAGGAAATTTCCCTCTATTGGGAGAAAAAACATCCAGGAAAATTAGAGGAAAGAATCCCTAAAACTGACTTAGTACTATGTATTATGTCTGCTTTCAGTGGCCAGAGTAAAAATCTAATACTTCACAAGGGATCAACCAAAGTACTCAGTAGAGTTTTGCTTCAGTATAAAATTAGGCCCAGACTAAATGATGCTCTGGTTTCATCTAATGAACATAAAGCAGCATTGAAAGAATCAAGCTCTTCCAAGTAACTTTGTACCAGAGCAAAGTTCAAGAGTATAAGAATAAAAACAATGTAGCACTCAAAAAAGCAATCAAAGTACACAAATCATCCAAATAAGCAGGATAATATGATCCATAATAATAAGAAAAGTCAACCAAAGCCAACCCAGAAGTAAAAAAGATGACATTAAAACAGTTATTATATTTGTGTTCCATGTGTTCAAAAGGTCAGAATTAGGAAATTGGTCAAATGGTGTTTTAGGTTCTGTGGCCCATACAGCCTCTGTGATAAAACTCAACTGTTGTAGCACAAAAGCAGCCATAGACAATGTGTGAACAAGCTAGTGTGCCTGTGTACTGGAATACAATTTTATTTCTAAAACAGATGGTGGCTCAGATTTGGCCTACTGGCTGTAATTTGTAAGTCTTTGAGATAGAAGAGAGATTAAACAAGTTTAATAAAGATAAAGACACATATTAAATAAAAAGAGAGACTCAAAATTTTTAGAGATGAAAACATTTTAAGGTGAAAAAATACACCTGAGGGAATTAATTGCAGAATAGATGAAGGAGAGATTAGTGAACTTGAAGACAAAGCAACATAAACTGTCTAAAATGAAACAAACAGAGAAAAAGTCTAGGGAAAAAAGGTAAGCATTAGTGAGCTGTGGTCTGTCTTCAAGTGTCCTTAAGTACATGTGACTAGAATCATTGAAGGGGAAGATTTGACTAAAACAATATATGAAGAAATGATGGCTTGGGAGGCGGAAGCAGGAGGATTGCAAGTTCAAGACCAGAGACAGTCTGCGTAACTTAGCAAGACCCTGTCTCAAAAAAGTAAAAAAATTGGGCTGGGGGTACAGCTCAGTGGTCCAGCACTTGAAGAGCATGCAAGCGTGAGGCCCTGGGTTCAACCCCTAGTACCGCAAAAAAAAAAAAAAAAGTGGCTGAAAATTTTCTAACTTTGTTAAAAACTGTGAAACCACACCACCAATCCAAGAAAGTCAGTGAATCCCAAGTGTAAAACTATACTGAAGCATATTATAATCAAAATCCTTAAAACTAGCGGTAAAGAAAAAAATCTTAAAAGCAACAGACAAAAGACAAGTTATTTACAAATAATCAAAGACGAGGATGACAGCAGATTTTTCATCTGAAACTTTGCTACAAATATGACAGTGGAACAAGAACTTTAACAAGCTCAAGAGGGAAAAAATACCTGTCAACCCAGAATACACTCCAGTGAGGGTGAAATACTTGTTGTTGTAAGGTGCTGTCTGGTCGGGGCCAACTCATATAGAGTGCTACTCAGCACTCTCTAGAGGACTCAGGCTTAATCCCTAGCACTGAAAAAACAAGAAAAGGATGTGGCAGTCCGCTCCCAAAGCAATCCTGAAACAATCAGCCATTGAAAACCCTATCAGGGTCACTATGAGTCCAATCTGTCTCAAAGGCACCTAACAACAAAAATAGTTTATAGACATACTTAAAGCTAAAAGAATTCCTTATAAACAGGCCTGAGCAACATCATTAAAAGAAATCTTTCAAGAAGAAATGCAATCATGTCCGATAGAAATTTTACTCTATACACATTACCAATATTAAGAATAAGAAATGTGAAATCACTACAGACCCTACAGGTATTTAGAGGATAATAAGCAAGTATTATAACTTTCTGCCAATATTTTTAGCAACTTCTGAAGAGCTGCATAAATTTCTTGAACCTAACCAACTACATAAGCTTACTCAAGAAATGGATAACCTGAATACCCTTATATGTAAAGAAATTGTATCCATTATTATTAACCTTCTGACAAAGAATACTGCAGGCTCAGACAGCTTTGCTATTGAATTCTACCAATGTTTAAAGGGAAAAAAAAGTCATTTCTATATATACTTTTCCAGAAAGTAGGGGAACAGGATATACTTCCCAGTTCTTTCTACAAGGATAACATTACCCTGTTAGTAAAAGGTAGACAAAGACATTACAAGAAAGTAAAACTATAGAGTAATATCCTGTATGAACAAACATGCAAAAGGCCTTACAAATTTTTAAATGAAATCTAACATATTTAAGTGATAATACATCATCACCTAGAGAGACTTATCTTAAAAATGGAAAAGTTTGAAAGATTTAGTATATTAACAGAACTAAAAAGGAAAATTATATGGTTATCTCTAGGGATCAGAAAATGCTTTTTGACTTTACTTCTTGAAAAAAGTGCTTAGCAAACTAAGAATTAAAGGAAATTTACTTATTCTAATAATGGATTCCTACCCCGCCCCCCCAAAAAAAAGCCTTGCAATTAATGTAATACTTTAGATTGAAATACTGAATGATTTTCCTCCAACATCAGGAACAACGCAAGAATGTCCACTTTTACCACTGTCATTCACAATCATACTTGAGGTTCTCATCATTACAATAAGGCTACAAAAAGAAATGAAAAGCATATAAATGGCAAAGCAAAAAGTAAAACCATTTTTATTCGCAGATGTTATCTATATAGAAAGTTCTATAACATCTTTAAAAACCTACTAGAACTAGTAAGTGAGTTTAACACAGTAGTAGGACATGTGATTAACATAACACACAGAACAGTATTTCCACATAATAGAAGTGAATAGTGGGAAATTAAAATGTAAAAAGAAAAGCTGGGTACTGTGTTGCATGCTTATAATCCCAGCTACTTGAGAGGCTGAGGCAAGAGGATTGCAAGTTAGATGCCAGAGGCCAGCCTGCTCAACTTAGGGAGGCCCTTTCTCAAAATATAAAAAGGGGTGGTGGTGCTAGGGGTGTGGCTCCATGGTAGAGCACTTGCCTACCATGCTGAGGCCCTGCGTTTAACCTCGGCACTGAAAAAAAAATTAAAACATTACCATTTTATAATAGCATCAAATGATATGTAATTCTTAGGGGAAGGTGTGACAAAATATTTGCAAAAACTATACTGTGAAAACTATCAAACATTGCAGGGAAAACTTAATTCCTCAGTAAACATTTTTCCAGCAGAAGGCTTAGTAGTGTTAAGCTGTCACTTCTTTCCAAATTCATTTGTGGATTCAATAAAGTTCTAGTCAGAATCCTGCAGGCTTTTTTTTTGTAGCAGTTGACAAGCTGTTTGTAAAATTCACATGGAAATAAAAATAATCTAGAATAGCCAAAATAGTGTTGGCAAAAAGCAACAAGAACTTAGATTACCTAATTTCAAAACTTATCATAAAGCTACAGTAATCAAATATAGTATTTTTGTTAGATACCTATGTAGATCCTTGTAACTGAATAGTAGCCAGAATTCGTTTTTCAGATATACAGCCAGTTGTTTTCCATTCATTTGCACATGGAATTTGGTTTCATAAATGATAATCTACCTCCATCCCTCCACTTCACTATACTGGGAGGTTGAACCCTGGCCCTTGAGTGTACTAGGCAAGTGCTGTATCACTGAGCTACATCTCAGCACATTTTATATATTTATTTTTTAATTTTGAGGCGGGGCCTCTCTAAGATGCACAGGCTATCTCTGGCCTGAAACCTGCCTTCTTCCTGGCTCAGTCTTCTGGGATCACAGAAGTGTGCAAATGATAATCTTCTTAACAATTGATTCTGAAACAGTTGATTCTGAAAAAAATTAGTCATCCATATGCTGCCCTCCCCCACCGAAACTTAACTACCATCCATACATAGCACCAAATATAAAAATAACTTAATGTAGTTCTAGCCAGGCACAATAATGCACACCTGCAATCCCAGTGACTAGGGAGGCAGAGGAACGAGGATCACGCTTTTGAACCCAAAAGCAGCCTGCTTAGTTAATGAGACCATGACTCAAAATAAAAAATGTAAGAAATGGACTAGGAGTGCAACTCAGTGACAGCAAAAGTAGGTTCAAGGCCCTGCGTTCAACCCCCAAGAACCAGCAAAAATTAAAAGAAAAAAAATATCTATCTCTATCTATCTATCTATCTATATCTATCTCACTTCAAAGAACACAGTTTTTAGAAAAAACAGGTAAAAAAAAGTTGTGATCTTAGATAAAGCAAATGTTTCTTAGATACAGCACCAAAAACAACCTGTGGAAAGAAGAAACTGATAAATTTTACTTCATGAAAATTAAGAATAAAGGGTTTATATCCAGCTAATTGATAACTCTCAGAAGTCAATAATAAGGAAACAACTCATTTTTAAAAGAGGAAAATTACTTGAACAGATAATTCTCAAAGCAATGGATAAGTATGGCAAATAACCACTAAAGAAGTGCAAATTAAAACTGCAATAATTGTCTTAGTTCCTTCAGGCTGCTATAGTTTAGCTTTTATTTATTTTGGGGCTTGAGTCCAACTTTTATTTATTTTTTATCATTAGCTATTTTATTATACGTGAGTTGAAAAAATTTTATTCATCTACCTACACATAGATTAAAATTTTAAACCCAAACCCTCTACATTTTAACATAGTGAAGCCACACCCACACTTGAACCCAATTTTTTGCAGGTTTGTAGCCCTCCTTAAAATTTTTAATATGGTCCTACCATATAGCACAGGCATTCCATTCTTAAATATTTAGTCAGGGGAGGGAGGGAAGGTAAGTGGGAGGAACAAAGGAAGGAAGGAATTAATTAATATAATGACTGGAACACAAATGTTCACATTAGCTTTAGTTGTAGTAGGCATCCAGCCTTAATGCAAATATCCAGCAGTAGATGAATAGATAACACAATGTAGTACATTCTACAATGAATTTCTAGTCAACATTTTTAAAAAGGAATGAACTCTTGATATAACATGCAACAACATAAATGAATGTCAGAATGATTATGCTCAGTTTTCAAAAGAAGTCAGGAAAAGAATATATACCCTATCATTCCATTATTATAAAATTATAGAAAATACAAACTAATCTATAATGACAGCAGACCAGTGGTTTTCTGGAATGGAGAGAGGCAAGAGAAGGGACTTGAAAGAAGCAGGTGAATAACTTTTGGAAGTTGTGGATGACTTTGTCTTGGTTGTGGCGATATGTGTACCCATGCCAGAACTGCCCATGCTGCACATTTGAACAGAACTGCATTTTATTGTATTTCCAATTAAATCTCAATAAAACAGTTAAAACTTTTAGTAGCTTTCATACTTTAAAAATATCCTAAGAGATTAGTGTATCTGCTAGAGGAGAATTCAGTTAAGGTTTGTTTTAAAAGAGGACAAGCTACAGCTTAATATTCTTCACTATCAAAGCTAGAATAAGGCAGATTTTAAAAGGAGCAAATTGACATGGAAAACCAATCACCAATTCTTCTTTAAAAATTGGTTTTATTAATCATAAACTTGAAAGTTGGGACACTAAATAAATTTAGGTCCTGTCTAACTTTTTCAAGATCTTATTTTTCCATTTCTACTTTGAAGGAGGCCCATTTAGGAAAATGTTAATATCTGTTATTGATAAAATATTTTAAAGACATTTCCCTCTCTTCACTGGGGTATAGAAAGTTTAATTCAGGAAAAATATCTTTTTTTTTCTCTTGTTAAACGTCTTTTAAAACGTACCCTACCTGTCCTTACTCACATTTTCCAAAGTAAACAATATTAAAAAAGCATACCATTACTTAGAGAAAAACCTGATTCTATCTACACAGAGTATAAACTTTTAACAATAGTACTATTTTAAATTTAAAATAGTTTAAATTTTTTAACTTTTAATTTTTAAAATTAAAACTTAAAATTTTTAATCAACAGTGTACTATTGAGTCACCACTTTTGTTTTGTTTTAGAAAATGTACATTCTTTCAGAGATATTATGAATATATGATAGGAATTGAGTCTTAATTCCCACGGGCATCCCAGTCTCTTGAAGTATTCCTTTTAATGTGACACACAAGTATAACTGACTATTCAAAAAAACAAAGTAGGATAACCAGATCTTATACTAGTGTATAGAGACAATTTCTCTTTTATTGTGAAAGTTCTCATTTTGTCATTTAGAGCCTGGAGAAGATGGTAGTTAACATGCAGTTAGTTATCAGACTCCAGAAATACTGAGCACACTAGTTTGAGGTGCCCATCTCTTGTATAGGAGGAGGTCTGAGCTCTGAACTTATAATTGCAGCAAGACTGTAATGCATTCCTTTAAAAAAAAAAAAAAAGAGTGAATACTTTAGCATGCCAAGTGACTTTGTCCTCTTGTCAGTAAGCAGAGGGTTAGACCGGAATCTTGAAGATTCCATATATTGCAAGAAACCTGCAAAGACAAGTTGTCTAACTTTTTCCTCCCTATAACACTCTAGACTTCTTGTTAGGTGCCCTCTAGTCGGGTCCAACTCATATCTGTCCTCATGGCTGATTGTTTCAGGATTGCTTTGGGAGTAGATTGCCACATCTTTCTCCCATATAGCATTCCAGATAGCTGTTAACTCATGCTTTTGCTAGAATTGTGTTGTAGAAGAGGAGTTCATTCATAAAGTTTACTGTTTCCTTTAAAGTTTGCTGTAATTGCTGGAACTATTTTGTGGTGTTCTTTTGCTCAGAAAACATTTTGTCTATCACTTGGACTAATGCTTTTAGAAAGCCCATTTCCTGTTAGTCTTGTTGCCACACCAATCCTTACAGTACCTGTCCACGTCTGTCTTGTCTGTCTCTCTCTGTGTGTCTGTCTCTGTCTCTTTGTGTGTGTGTGTGTGTGTGTGTGTGTGTGTGTGTGTGTGTGTGTGTGCAATGACTATTACTGCCCTGGTCAGACCTTACACAAATAATCAGCTTTTGAAGCTCTCTCCTGGTTTGGTTTGGAGGTTGCCCCAGAGTGAGTAATCGCACCCTGTTATGGAACAGCCTGGTTCCCATGTATGAGAACTGGCCAGTGAGACGGAAGAAGGAGGCCTACCCGTCGAGGATTTCAGAGTGCAGACTAAACTGATGTGTGGTCCCAAGTGTCAGCAAAACCAGGTGGACACTTATAATTTGTGTCAGAAGACGGGTTTATAAAGTGGATAGGACAAAAATGATTTCATTTAAGCTGGAGTGTACCTGGTTTATCTCAAGCTAATATTGTCAAAAGAGTCAGGCACATTCCTGGCACTAGGGTCTAGTCATAAAGCTCCACATACCACTCTAATGGTTTTGTCTATTTATAGTATGCTGGGAAATCCTGCAGGGAAAATTGGCCAGGGTTACTCAGGGGCAACTGTGGCAGTTATGACTCAAGATGGCTGCGGTCATGTCAAGCTGAATCCATACACACTGTAAGATAAAGGTTAAGAAATAGTCTCTGTATCAGTTGTCCACATTAACACAGGCTATATGTTAATATTTCTATATGAGTTTGAGGATTCCATTGTCTTTGAGTAAGCCCCAAGTTTTTGGTTTTGAATCTTTTCTCTCTCCTCTCCATATCATGCACTTTTGAGAAGCATCTTACCAGTGCCAAATGAGAAACTCGTCAAACAGTATTTTCTAGGTCTACCCTGGATTATAGCCTAGGTTACTTTTCCCTATGCCTATTGCTCTTTGTGATTCATCCTTCAGTTTCAGACAGAAGAACCATCCATTTTTGATTGCCTAAGGGTTTTGTGTGTGTGTGTGTTGGACTTTTTCTAGTTGTCAGAGACTACTTCGTATTATAGTTCAGCATATAGTATTCATATTTTAACCTACTCATCCATTCTGCTTTTACTTAAAACATACGTGAGTACAAATGCCATATAAATTAGATAGATGTGAGTGAATTTAGATTTATAGTCAAAATCATAAAGTTAATTTGCTGCATTAATAGTAAGGCATGACCTTTGCTCTACATAGTTATTAGTCAAGTAATTAGTTCAATAAATGGTAAACAGTACATATAAAAGTAGTTGTGTCTACTTCATTTAATCCAGATCATGTTTGTAGGACTTCTTGTGGGAAGAAGAAAATGGGATAAAGTAGGAAGGGATTTTGTCATCCCTAGAATTCAAGGAGCCAAATTTGTATCAACTAGAGCTGGAAATATAAGAATGAAGGTGATGGCTTATCTTTGTCAGTACCCTATACTGTTATATTTTTCAGACTCCTCTGCACGCACATTATAAAGCCTTAAATAACGCAACAAAATAGTTTATGTCTAAAATAAACTTTGAAAATTGTAAGACTCAGAAGTATTCATGATCTCATTCCTCACAATCTAACAGCCTATGATTATTTGGAAAGAGGAAAAACTAAAGAGTTTATTAGAATTTGAAAGAATTTGTTTCATAGCTTTGTGATAGGATTTGAAGCAGTTTACATATATATCCACTAACAGTTTGTAAGGAATGAAAGGATATTTTTACTTTTATCATAGAGACAGAATGAAATGAGGTCTGTAGGCATTTGCCTAGAAACAAAAACCCTACTGTAGTTTGGCTTTGTTCAACAAGTATTACAAGAGCCTGAGGACTTTGTTTATTGTTGGTACTATCCCTAGATTGTCTATTTAAAAATTAGCCCTTTGGGAGGCAGTTCTTAGAACGCTTCCTTGTGGGAGGAACAAGAAGCCTTAGGTTTGGTCTCATAGTTTGGGGAAATGCAGCATGTAAAATAGCCCCTTCTTAAAATTTTATCTAGGACTAAGTATTCCTGCATGCAAAGATTCTACTTTTTAAATCTAGTTTTCGTGATATTTCTTTGAGTGATCATTCTCCCTAGTAAACCATAATTGTCATGAAGTTTAATCTGAGAGTATTGTCCAGGATAGCATAAAAGATGAAACTGCCAGAATATGACACAAATAGGGTAGCTCCTTGAGGGTTTTGGTGGGGAGAGGAGGGAAGGAGGTAAGTATATGTAAATCTGGACACCTGTAGGCAGGCTTCAAAAGCAGAAGCTTGAAGAGTGTAGCAGGGACTTCTGAAATGTCAACTTTGTCCAACTCTAATTTTGGAGTAAGATTTTTGTAAAAAATCTTATTGAATATGAACCGTGTGATATATACTTAGTTGATTTTAAGATGTAGTATGCCATTATTCATTCTGTTCCACAACTTCCCTTTTAAAAATCTTCCATTTTTTATTCTTTGAAGGGATCAGCAAACTTGCTAAATAGCCAAGTACAGTAGTCCCCTTTTATCCATGGAGGATAAGGTCCAAGGCCTCCATTGGATGCCTGAAAGCAAGGATACTGCTGAACCCTATATATGCTACTTTTTCCATACATATGTTGTTGTTGTTGTTGTTAGGTGCCGTCGAGTCGGTATCCGACTCATAGCGACCCTCAGAGGGTTTTCAATGGCTGACTGTTTCGGGATTGCCTTGGGAGTGGATTGCCAGGTCCTTCTCCTACTTTTGCGGTACTGGGAATTGAACTCGGGACCTCAGAGACTGCAGTGCAGCGCTCTACCAACTGAGCCAAATCCCAGCCCCTCCATACATATACTCCAGCTTAATTTATAAATTTGGTACCATAACAAATAAACAACAAAATAAATGAGTAATTTTAACACTCTTATTATGCTAAAAGTTATATAAATGTGGTCTAACACTTGAAAGAGGGGCTGGGATTTAGCTCAGTTGGTAGAGCGCTGCGCTGCAGTCTCTGAGGTCCCGAGTTCAATTCCCAGCACTGCAAAAATGGGAGAAGGACCTGGCAATCCACTCCCAAGACAATCCTGAAACAGCCATTGAAAACCCTATGAGGGTTGCTATGAGTCGGATACCAACTCAAGGGCACCTAACAACAACAACAACAACACTTGAAAGAGTCAAGACAAATAACATTTTGAGACCTCAGTTACCGGTAGGTGAAACCATAGAAAGCAAATCTAGATGCAAGAAGACTACTGTAATTTTGTCTCCTGGCAAGGATTCTTTAGTACCTGCATTATGTTTTTCCAAAAATAAAATCCGCCCCCCCCCCCATTATTTTTGTTGTTGATTTTGTTTTGTTTTCAGACTGAGTGTTGCTATATAGCCCAGACTGGCCTTGAATTTGAAATCTTCTTGCCTCAGCCTCCCAAGTGCTGGAATTATAGACATGCCACCATGCCCAGCACTCACATTCTTTCTTAAAAAGATATTGGATGATTGGGACATCTTTTCTAGTGATTTTCAACTCAGATGACAACACACCACTCTATCCTCTGCTCCAACATTTGGCACTATCTGGAGTCATTTTTGGTTGTCACAGTTCAAGGATGGGGACTATTTGTATCTGCTGGGTAGAAGCTAGAGATGCTGCTGAACATCCTACAGTACACTAGTCCCCGTAACAAAGAATTATTTTTCCCAGAATGTCAGCAGTGCTGAGATAGAAACCCTGTTCTATTTGGATGAATCCAGTCTGCATACAATTCTAATCTGCATCTGATTTTGTTGCCCTCTAAAACTGTTGAAAGGATGCGGATTAGATTCAAGAACATAAGATAGTTACTTCCTGTCCTGGAAACCAGCACCGTACCCTAGGATATAGAAGCCTTCAGTACACCTTTAGGGGAAAGATAGGTAGGTATGCAACTCACTTGGTGTATGTTCAGATCTGTTAGTTTGCAAGTTGGAGAACATGTTTGATCATTCATTGCTAGGACCCTTTCAAGTGTGCTGTCAAAGCTTTGGTGGAAGCCCCACCCCCCCACATATACCCTGTGTGTATTCATTATTAGGAGATTAAAGGACCTTTTCTAAGAAAATAATAGTAATATCTGATGTTCACTGAGACTTGTGATATTTCCATGGTGGGGGCAGGATATAACAACTAGTTTACTTAATATTTCCCCCCCACAGTAGCTAACTTTATTTCACAGGGAGAAGACTTGGGGTTAGTGACAGAGTTACATTCAGACCTTGTTCTGTTTCAAAGCAAAACTGTGCTCTTAATCATTACCAAACTTTTGGTGGTATAATTTTGTCCACTACAGAGCTAGTCCACCTGAGTTTACTTCCTGTCTCTTCAGCAGCATCTTGGGAAAGTTCTTTAACCTGTCCCCATTTCTAAAATGTACGTGACAGTGTGTCACCCTGGACATTGTTGGTGATAATATATGCTTAGAATAGTGCTGGTAACATGGTTGCTTGTTGTTGTTGTTAGGTGCCGTCAAGTCATGTCTGACTCACAGCGACCCTCATAGGGTTTTCAATGGCAGAGTGTTTCAGGATTGCCTTGGGAGTGGGTTGCCACATCCTTCTCCCATTTTTACGGTGCTGGGAATTGAACCTGGGACCTCAGAGACTGCAGAGTGGCACTCTACCAACTGAGCTAAATCCTAGCCCTCATGGTTGCTTAGTTTTTTTCTTTTTTTTTTTTGGTGGTACTTAGAGGTTGAACCTAGGGCCTTGCATGTTCTTTGCAGGTGCTGTGGCACTGGGCTACACCCTCAGCCCATTTTTTATCTTGAGTCATGGTCTCCCTGAGTTATGCAGGCTGCCTCTGGCCTCAAACTCTAGATCCTCCTGCCTTTGCCTTCTGAGTTGCTGGGATTTCAGGTGCACCCCCAAGCACTGGCCAGTGTTTACTTTTTTTACTAGTGATAATTAGCCTGTAGCCATTAGCACCGTGGCATCCAATCCCTTCAGATCTCAGAAACTGAGCAGGGTCTGGCCTGGTTAGTGCTTCAACAGGGGACTGCCTAGGAACACCAGATACTGTAGGCTTGGGAGATGGACCAGCAACTCACTCCCAAAAATCAAATCAGCCATTGAAAACACTATGAATAGCAGAGAAGCACTGATTAAGTGTTTCGCCTGTTGTACGTAGGTTCGCTATGAGTTGGATACCAACTTGATGCCACTTAACAACAACAGCAGTAATAATTAATATCTTCTTTATAGAAAGGATTTGTGACTACCTCAGGTATTATATACAGGTCTTGTCCTTAAAAACTTTGTAAGAAAAATAAACGTGAAACCTGGTATACATATAATCAAGTAGTTGTGATATGTGATATGATAAGTGATATGATAGAGACTGTAAATGCACATAGGATTTAGTTCTGGGTAGACACTTGCAACTTAAAATTTTTCTTTTGAAGTGTATAGCAGTTTGGCAAGTTTCAAGCCCAGGACTTTTATTCCATGTTTTCAGGTGATTGATTTTTCCCTTGGTCCCCCGCTGCTGCCCCTAAATACATCCTAAACTTTGTGGCCAGTCACTTGACTTAGAAGCATCTTAAATCCCTTGTCATTGTTATCCTGTCTGATACTCAGGAGGTTTGAAAGCATACTTCCTCCGTTCCCACCCATGCAGGGTTGGGCCTGGTTAGTCCTTGGATGGGAAGCCACCTGGGAATGCTGGGTGCTGTAGTCTTGGGAGAAGGACCTGGCAGCCTGCTCCCAAAACAATCAGCCATTCAAAATCTTCTGAATAACAGAGAAGCACTGACATAGTGCCGGGCATGGCAGTGTCAGGCAGTATTTCGTTCTGTTGTACATAGGGATGCTATGAGTCAGACCTGGCCCAACAGCACCTGACAATAAACATCATGATGGCCTGCCATTTTACAAATAAAATAGAGGCTTTCAGACTTCAGCTCACTCTTATTCCTTTCTCCATCTGGTGTCCATTGGACTTCTTGCTGCAGGCATCTCTCCTTTGATTCCTTGCCACCAGTCTCAGTTCTACCTTTTACCAGTTCTCCCCTCCCCTGTTCCCTCTGACCTTTATATTTTTTGTTCTGGGGCTTGAATCCAGGGCCCTGTGCCTGCTAGGCAAGTGCTCCACCTACACCTGAGCTGGATCCAAAGACTGTTACCAGTTCTTCTCAGTTTCCTTTCATAAATTTTCTGCATATTCCTTCTAGGAGATGTCATTAACTTCCCTGCCTTCATTTGCCAGTTATATACCAGTGAAACCCACTTTTGCAGCCCAGACCATTCTCTTGAACTATTTCCAGTGATCCATTGAATACTTTCAATTGGCCGGTACCAGGGACACTTCAGGGATGACATTTGTCAACGGAACCTATTAATATTCACCTACTTCTCCCCAAACAAAAAATATAAAGGGTTCTGAAGTTTTTTTTCTTGTGTTTTCCCCTGTTGTCTTACTGCCACAGCCTTTTAGAAATTTGTCTTGTCTATATGTCTTCCAGTATCTTCTCTGGAATTAACTAAAAAGTTAATTATGTCTTCAAAAAACCCTCAAGATCTTTCACTTCTTTTAATTTAGATTGAAAATCTACAGCATGTTTTTCTATAATGGATCTAGAAAAAATTGGATATCTTTGTCCTAATTCATAAAGGGGTAGATTCCCCTCCCCCTGTTTTAATGTTTTAAGTTTTTCTCCAGATCATTTATGATTTTATTACTTGCAACCACTTTAATCTTCATCTGATATGGAATGATATTTATCTTAGCTTAAACTTTTATACTTAGTTAGCTTTTTCCTTGCTGTGACAAAATGCCTGACACGACAACCTAAGGGAGGAAAGATTTATGTTTGGCTCATGGTCTCAGAGCTTTAGTCCACACTGGCCTGGAGGCATAGTAGAGCAGCAACAGGGCCCGTGCCCGAGCATCTTCACATGATGGCCACAGAAAGCAGAGAGAGCTACTGGAACCCCGGCCCTCCTAAAACCTTCGAAGGCTCAGCCTCAGCTATCCATTTCCCAAAGTTCCACAGCCTCTCAAAACAGCGCCACCACATGGGTACTTAACCTTCAAACATGGGCCTTGGGGGCTATTTTATATTCAAACCATAACATTAGTATTTAAGTTTACAGATGTCCAATTTTGAATGCCTTTCACAATTTGACTCTATCTCATCAGCCTTATTCACTCACCTTAGCATCCTGCAAAGTCTGTTTCAATTTCTGATTACCACTTACTCATTGCAAGACCTCAGACAACACAGTCAAAGTAGTGTTAACAGTACTTTTTAGAGTATGAGGATTAAATGAAATACTGCATTTAAAGTGCTCATGTCA
Source organism: Pedetes capensis (assembly GCA_007922755.1). Lineage (NCBI taxonomy): Eukaryota > Metazoa > Chordata > Mammalia > Rodentia > Pedetidae > Pedetes > Pedetes capensis. The sequence goes on from VMDO01001746.1 coordinate 144,510, forward strand.
GGGCCTGGCATGAAGTAAATACTTAAGAAACAGTAGCTGCTATGGTTTTATTGTTGTGGCTGCCTTACTCCTCAGCTAGAGTCGTACCCTACCCAATGTGCAAAGTTATTTGTGCTTTGACGACATTATTCCCAAGCCCTGGAATGCCTTATTCTCTCCTCCCACTTCCTGTGTCTACTTTTGCTTCAGAGTCCAGCCCTTTTAGCAAACTTTCTCCAGCATGTAGTCATCTGTCACCCACCCCATTGTTTAAATGAGCCTTTTCTTGCTTTGGTGCTTTTGGTAAATACCTCTGTTTGGATCATTTTATTTCATTACTGTCTGAACCCTGAGTTCCTGTTTAGTGGTAGAGATTAGTTCTCAAATCAATTTATATCCTGGTATTACTTGGCCATGCCTTGCAGCTAATGGGCTTTTTCAGTCATACAAGTTCTATCATCGAGGTAATAGCTCATTAAATCCTGTAGCCACCCTGTGTTAGGTAGGTGTGGTGTTAATTCCAGTTTCCAGATATGGAAACAGAGGCTGGATGAGGTTAAATGATTTGCCCCAGGCCACTTAGTGTATAAGTGCTATATATCTAAATTCTCCATATTTAATAACTATTTTATAGATCTTCTATTTTACATTTGTCTTTATAATACAAGTAGAATAGCATGTCAATTTAGTAAAATATTTCTTCATTATCTTTGAGGAATCTTGGCTTTGATTTTGTGATGTATAAAACCTTTTGGGAATTGGGACTGCGCTGGTTCAGATTATTACAGTTTGATCTATGTGGAGCTTTCTTTATAATACTACTTGGTAAGATAATTAGGTGAATAAATAAACATTGAACTGTTTATGGAACATTTGCTTAATAGGTTGTTTGTGCTTGATTTAGCATTGTATTTTTTCAAAATTTAATTCAATCTTTAATTTCAATTAGGCCTTATTAAATTTAATGTAACTAGCAACATCTTTTTGATACTTACATATTTGTATATAAATGATAGGCCTTTCTTAGTCCTTTCATAAGATTGTTGTTCAGTATCATGTAATAACAAATTTGGATGACTTAATGCTTTGTTGTGACTGAAAAACACTGATTCCAATAGCTGGGGAAGAGAAATAGGGGAGGAATAAGTTTAAGTTATAAGTAATTTAAATCTACATTAGCAGTGTAAATGTTGATTTTAGTTAATATAGAAATTGTAATTGTAGTTTGATTCACATAAATTCCAAAGAATGAGGAAGTTTCTTCTTTTAAGGAACAAAGTGTAGAATTGAAGATAAGCAGTATTCACTACCCCATTTTACAGTGTTCTTTCACTTTAATCCATGGATTTGTTTTGCCTTATCACTTTTTGTCTTTAGGTTTGCTTGTTGCATTTCTCTCATTACAGAGCATGGCAAAAGGGGAAAAAAAAGATTTCATCACAAATGTCACCCCTACAATAGTAATATTTGTACTTGGTTTTAGGGAAGCTATGCGGAATTATTTAAAAGAGCGAGGGGATCAAACAGTACTCATTCTCCACGCAAAAGTTGCCCAGAAGTCCTATGGAAATGAGAAAAGGTAAGATTGCTGTTCTTTTTCTGGTAGGTAGGTTATCACATAATTCTGCAAGTTATAGCTTTTTATATTCATGTCTGAGGTTGGTTGATTTATCTCTTGAAAGGGAGAAATAAGGTGACTTGTGGTATACTCAAGCCAGGTGTACATAGTAGAAAGACACCTGGCTAAATCCCAACTTTACAAAAATTAAATCCACAGTTATTCTTTTGGGCTTGAGTATTTCAGTAATACATTAGCTCATTCACAAAGATGCTTTCCTTGTGTAGAAAGAGTAGTTTTGTAAACAGTTGCAACCCCCAAAGCTGGGTGCTGTGAAACAGGCCTGTAGTAGAACAACCTGGAAGGCTGAGGCAAGAGAATCGTGAGTTGGAGGCCAGAGGCAGCCTGCACAGGTTAGTGTGACCCTGTCTTTAGTTAAAAAAGAAAGAAAGAAAGCATTGGTGGGTGCTGGGGTGCAGCTCAGTGGCACAGCACTTGTCTAGCATGTGTGAGGCCTTGGGTTCAGCTTCCCAGTACAGCAAAAACAATAAAAAGACAAATGCAACACCCAAAGTACTATTTTAAAAAGGAAAAGGCTAAACAATCCCCTGAGACTGAAACTGTCTTGAGCTCAATTTGAGTTGAGCTTTGAAAGCATTGTGAAGAGCTCCCCAGCCCTCTCTGTCTCTGGACTCTGCCTGTTTTGGTTATTGTAAAGAAACTGAATCTGCTGGGTGTGGTGACTTGTACCTGTATTCCCAGCTATTCTGGAGGCTGAGGCAAGAGGATTGCTTAAACCTAGGAATTTGGCCCCAGCCTGGGCTCCATAATGGGAACCCATCTCAAAAAACAAAACAACACTACAGAAATTATCTGTAAAGGTAATGGTTGTTGTAGTATGTTGTCAGTCTGGTCTGACTTATAGAGACTCACATACAACAGAATGAAACACTCCCTGACACAGTGCCATGCCTGGCACCATGTCAGTGCTTCTCTGCTGTTCACAGGGTTTTCAATGTCTGTTTTGGGAGTGGGCTGCCAGGTCCTTCTCCCATCTTTGTAGTGCTTGGGATTGAACCCAGGGCCTCAGTGCAGAGCATACACTCTGCCAACTGAGCTAAAACTCCAGCCCCAAGGTGATTAGCCAAAATTAAATTTAATGAAATGACCTGTATATATAGTATGTTTTCATGACACCTTAGAAACTTCACACTAGCTTAGATTTTTTTTTTTTTTTTTTGGGTGGGGGGTGGTTTGTTGTGTTGGGGATGCAGCTCAGGTCTTCACCCATAGCAAATAAGTGCTCTACCGACATGCTATGTTCCCAGCCCCCAAATAATCATTATTCGTGGTGTATTTATTTGGGGATGGAGGAACAGTACTGGGGAGTGAACCCAGAGCTTCTGGCTTGCTAACTGTGTGCTTTCTACCATCGAGCTACACCCCATGTTGTTAGTTTTTCCATCTAGTTCCCGGAATTTTCTTGTTAATAGTTTCTTGAGTCATTGTCTTTTAAACAGCACTTTTTTTTGCCGGGGGCGGGGCTGGGGGGAAGCGGGGCGGTAAGCATTCATGGATAAAGATAGCAAGCTCGTGGGAAAAGATCAAAGGATTTTTGGATTGGTCTAGAAGGCACCTAGGTGAAGTGGGAGAAGGAATGAAAATGTTTGGGGTTGGGTTAAAAGGAATGAGTAGAATCTTAGAATTTGTGACATGAAGGAAACCTTTAGCATATGTGCAAGAGTAGGGAAAATATAAATGTCTAATTAAATTAATTTACATGCTAGAAGAAAATTAGGAAGTCCTTTTGTTGTCTAAATCTGAGCTAAAAAGAATGTGAGGCTATTTAATTCACAGTTTTTATCCTCAGAAAGGAAGTACACTGAAACCAATATTTAGTACTCATTCTTCCAGCTATTCTTTACTATGTGTTGGATTATTTTACTTTACTAACAAAACTTTATCTCTAATTTAGAGTTAAATAAGGGAAGAAGTTGATGTGTATAATTTATCTAGCAGGTCATTTGTTTTCTGAGTAAAATAGAAGGAATCAATACCCTTATCACTAAAGAAGGGTTTGAAAGACCAGCTGTGTTCCCCATAGTGAATCGGAGGTAGAAAGTTTCCCTTGGTGCCAGAGAAATGCTTCACCAGTACTTTGTAATTTTAACCCTCAGACTATTCTTGTAAAGTACCATATTATACCCATTTTGTGAACAGGGAAACTAAAGATCAGAGACTTTAAACATGCTCTGGTTCACATTAGTTAGGACTCCATGGAGCTAGGCTGGAAACTCCTAAGACTCTAATTCCAAATTTTTCATTCTTTTATCTACCCCGATTTTTTCCCCCCAGTACTGGGGGAGGGGTTGAACCAAGGGCCTTGTGCATGTTAGGCAAGTGCTTAACCACTGAGCTGCACCCCTTGCCCCCTTTTTTGCTTTTATTATAAGACAGAGTGTAAGTTGCGCTGGCTGCCTCATGATTCTCCTGCCTCAGCCTCCTAAGTAGCTGAGGTTGCAGGCGTGTGTCATAACACCCAGCTTATTTTCCTATTTTTTAAAAGTTACAGATCCACGTTAATTTGTTTGCTTTTGTTAATTTAAATATTTGGTGGGGGGGCAGTATACTGTTGCATGGATTTTCTGTTGATATTGCCCTAAATTTTATAGCCTTCCATTAGTTAGCTACAACAGGGCTTGAGAACAGAAGAAACAAAGGTACCTAAAACACAAAGTTTGTGCCGGACATGGTAGCTCACACCTGTAATCCCAGCCACTTGGGAGGAGGAGGCAGAAGGATCGCAAGTTCGAGACCAGAGGCAGTCAGTGTAATTTAGTGAGACCCTGTCTCAAAATAGAAAGTGAAAAAATGTGTTAGGGGTACAGCTCAGTGGTATAGCACTTGAAAAGCATGCAAGTATGGGGCCCTGGTTTTCAACCCTCCAGTGCCACACACACACACACACACACACACACACACACACACGTTGTAAAGATAACTTCATTTAAGATCATCTCTTACCATTAGCTAGGTAAGAGGAGGCAGATCTAATTGAGTTATAAATAGACATGTATTTATCATACAGCTCCAAATTTGGGCAGTGCTGGTGTTGCTTTTTTGCTCTCTGGCTTTTTTGTTTGTTTGTTTGTTTGTTTGTGTTCTTTGAGACAGGGTCTAGCTGTGTAGCCCAGGCTAACCTCAAATTTGGAATCCTGTCACGGCTCTTGGAGTGGTGGGGTTGCAGGTGTGTTCCACTAGACCTGGCCCTTCTCTGGATTTTTGAAGATGCCTTTTATTGTGGTTGATTCATTATTAAATTATTTTTTATTTCTGATCACCTGTAAAGTCTCAGGTACTATGCAAAGGGACCTTTAAAAAGTCACCATGCCATTTAATATTATTATAGATAACTGAGCCCCAGTGAAGTAGTAATAAAAGGGGAAGACCTATTGGAAAAATGTTGAAGTCCAGATAAGGTTCCTGTCTGTTATTCACTGTTAAGAATACCTGAATACAAAACTTAAGTGGCTTATCATGTTAAAGTGAAAGGGTTTATGATTATTTTTATCACAGCAGACTTTCAGTTTCTTTCTATTTAGATATGGCCTTGCCAGTCCATAACTCCATTCAAAAACTTGAAGAATCTAAGCCAATGTCCTCAAAAATGAAGAAAAATAATGAAAAGCCTAGAGTATCTACCTCTCTATATTTTATACTTTTTTGTATTAAAATTTTCAAAGTAAATGCGTATTGCTTTACAATAAAAGGGGGAGGCTATTGCACTTACTTGATTTTCAAAAAATGTTAGTAGTATAGGTCAGCCCTCTGAAGAGAGGAAGGCTCTCCTGAGTCTTCTTTACAGCTGATTAAAAGAAGAGGTCTGCCCAGTCCTCACTTGCTGGGTGGTGCACAGTGTGAAGTGGAAGATCTGCCTACTTTCTTGCTGATCCAGGTTCAGGCCCTTTAGAAGAGTTGTGAAGGCATGAGACATAAAGTAACCTGAGGATGTGACCCCAATCTTTTTGGCCATGTCCCTTTGGTATAAAAAATAACTCCAGTGAATGATGCTGAAAATACTTGGTCAGGAAATTTTATTCAAAAAACATCAATTGTTCTTGATTATTAACTTTTGTGTCCAACACTTAATACATAGTTGTTGTATCTATTGACCCATTAATGTTAGTGGTTAGTTTTAATTTTTCATTAAAGAATGTCTTCCCAGTTTAAAAAATAAACTTTAAAAGTTGTTTTTAAAAGACTATTTTCTCTAGAGGAATATTAATAGGACATTTGATGTGTGAACATTCAATTTTGCCTTGAGGTAATTAAGCAGTACTAAGTGATGCTGTTGAAACAATTAACAAGAATGCCATTTATTTACACCATGATTGTGAAGTCACATTAATAATTATGTTAATTGCAGTCACTGGAAAGCAGAAAGTTCCCAAATATGGTCCTTTTATACTGAATGAAGTCAAAATCAAAGGGTAATGATTCTGCAAAAGTCAGTCAGATAGTATAAATGATATTTTTGTCTAGATTGTTTAGATTTTGTCTAACCAAACTTAGTTTATATATTGGGCTGGATAAAAAGCCCAATGTATGTTTTCCAGATCTGTTGTCAGAATTTGAGGAAAAAGTTGTCAAATCATTCTCTAAAAATAAAGACTGATTGTTTACACTATTGTTGTTAGGTACTGTCGAGTCTGGCTCATTGCTACCATATGTACGACAGAACGAAACACTCCCTGACTCTGCCAGGCACACAATCTTTTTTATGTTTAAGCCCATTTTTGCAGACACTGTGGCAATCCATCTAGTTGAGGGTCTTCCAAACACAATGTCTTTCTCCAGGGATTGGTCCCTCCTGACTACATGTCCAAAATACGTCAGACACAGTCTAGCCATCCTTACTTCCAAGGAGCACTCTGGTTGCACTTCTTCTAGGGTACATTTGTTGGTTCTTTTGGCAGTGCATGGTGTACTCAATATTCATCTCCAATACCATAATTCAGAAACATCAATTCTTCTTCTGTCTCCCTTATTCACTGTCCAGCTTTCACAACCATGTGATATGACTGAGAATACCATGGCATGAATCAGGCACACCTTCGTCTTCAGTGGGTGACATCTTTACTTTTCAACACTAAATAGAGGTCTTTTGCAACAGCTTTTCCCAGTGCAGTGCATCTTTTTATAAAATGAGTAACATCTTAAATGTGTGCATAGCGCCACCAAGTGGCATAGAAAAGCATTGTTTGTCATGGTAGTTTAGAGCTACTGGGAAAAGTCAGAAAATAAAGGCTATACAGCTGTTTTTATTGTAGTTCTTAGTCTCTGTAAAACTTCATATTGAGGGTTTCAAACATTGACCAAAATCAAAAAATCATCAATTACACCATTGTTGTTATTAGTTGTGGTCAAGTCTGGTCCAACTCATAGCCATCCTCCCAGGGTTTTCAGTAGTTGATTGTTTCAGGATTGCTTTGGGAGTAGATTGCCACGTCCTTTTCCTGGTGCTGGAGGTTGAACCAAGGGCCCCAAAGAGCACAGCAAGGCACTCTACCAATTGAGCTAGACCTCAACCCCTTTAATATTTCTTCAGTTAATTATTATACCTGTTTGCTTTAAGTTCCTGTGTGTGTTCCTTTTTTGTATATATACATATCTTTGATTTAATCACTGTATTACTAACTGAAGTCTATAAATGAAAATTTGATGCATTTACTTTTTTAAGGGGTGACAGTATTGGGATATTTAAGATGATGACATCCACACCTTACAGAAATAATCTCAATGTTTAAATTCTGTTGGATGTGCAGGGTTTTTTGTATCACAGTTTTTTTTTTAATAGTAGAGTTGTTCCCCACCCCCCCCCCCACCCAAAAAAAAAAAAAAAGGCAAACAAGAGGGCTAGGCATGATGGCTCATACCTGTAATCCCAGCAATTCAGGAGGTGTTGGCAAGAGGATCTCAGGTTCAAGGCCAGGGGCAGCCTGTGTAACTTAGCAAGACACTGTCTCAAGGTAAAAAATGGACTGAGAGTGCAGCTCAGTGGTTGAATCCTTGTAAAGTACGTGTGAGGCCCTGGGTTCAACTCTGCATCTACCACCACAAAAAAAAAAAAAAAGAAAAAGAAAAAAAAGAAAACAACAACCAAAAAAAAAAAAGAAAAAAAAGAAAACAACAACAACAACAAAAAGCAGCTAGCTCATGGGCTATTGAAGAGTCTTTATTTTCCTTACATTTATTACATGCTTGGACAAAGTACTTTTAAGACAGAACTTTGATCAATGTTTGAATAAAGAATTTGTTATCTACCTAATTTTATACTTTTAGTTTCATGCATTTTGTCAAGTACTGCTAAGAGAACCAGCACTACTCATTCTTTTTATCATTTCCACCCACTTTATGTTTTTCAGACGTGAAATAAAAGTATATTCTGAGATAATTCTTTGAGATTTGGGCACTACATTTGGCACACTATGCTAAAGCACAGGTCTTTAGATTTTATAGCTGATGTGCCAGTTTATTAAGGAGTCTCAATATCAGTGTTCAGTAAAATACAGGAGACAAGTTTCCAAAATTGACTCTCTTTGAGATTGTGCCAGCATAGGTATTTGAGTCTGTGCCATGATAAGCATTGGGTAATTCCCAGTATTAAAAGCCAGAAAGATCCCTGGTGTAGACTTAAATTGAATAAATTCCAAAACTAGCTCAGCTAATCAAGGCATCCCTCCAAACGTCCTGTGACCTCGAGAGGGCCCACTACCTTGGCTGTGACCTTTATGTCCATGGCCTCAGTGCAAGTATGCAGCCGTGGAAGCTGCTCTCCTTTTCTCTTGGTCTAGGTAACTTAGTGTAGTCTTCTAGAACTCACTTGGTCCACTTTACCCCATTACCCTTGGCTTTATGTCATGTTGATCCCCCTCTTCTTCTCTACCCAGCCGCTCTGCTATCTTTGTTTCTTCACTGTTAGTTGTAGTTTGCACCTCAGAGCTTTGCACTTACTTCCCCTTCTATTGAAATGCTCTACTTTCAAATACCCCCATGACTTTAGATAGTAACTTAAAGTCACCTCCTTAAGAGTGCTTTCCATGGCCACCATAGGTGGTTCCCATTTCAAGTACTCCATGCTTTATTTTTTCCCCAATACTTATTGCTTGCTAACAAAGTATATACATTACCTTACTGAATTATCTTGTTTTTATTCTGTCTCTCCTATTAGACTATAAGTTCTATGAGGACAGGAATTTTGAATTTTGTGTTTGTTTTTGCTATTATATTTGAGTACCTAGAGAGAGAATAAATAATTTTGAGAACTAAAAACTATTAAACTGAATTATTATAAATTATTGTTAAATTATTATAAGTGATTTCAAAAGTTTAAGAAAAGAAGGTGTCATTTTATTTTGAGTCAGTTCAGTAGGTCCTACAGTAGATGCTGTGGGGGAAGCAAACAAGAAGTTGATACCACTTACCTTCAGGAAGGCGTGAAAGCCAAACCCATTCTGCTGGTGTCTGCATGCACACACATAAACCCTTTCTTTCTTTTCGTCTGGAATGCTGTATAAAATTTGATTCCAGGTGTCTAGTGAACAATTGCAGGATGTGACTACTGCCAGGCCCACATACCCCTAGTGCAGCAGTGTGAGTATGAATGGGTGTGTGCTCACATTTGGCCACTCCTTATTGTTTTCTTATCATTAGAGCTCCCCCCTGGTGGCTGATTATCATTGTGTTTAAGTTCTTATTTTTCTTAAAGTAAGATTAGCAGAATCAAGAAACATTTTCCATACTGCTATACAAAAAGAAGGAATTACCATGTGGGTTTTCCCCTTCAAGAAAGAGAGGAAGGAACCTATTTCTTTGCATAATTAAGTGATATTCCTATTCATTGTATACCTGGTTCATTCATTTATATTACTTGTGAAGCTACTGTAGGAACTTGAGTTTTCAAGCCTCTTGGAGAGACATGACATAAACATTTTAACGTATGTACATGTCAACAATGCCTGCAGCCATACCACTGTGGCATCTGATCCCATTAGATCTTGGAAGCCAAGCAGAGTCGGGCCTGATTAGTACTTGGATGGGAGACTGCCTGAGAACACCAGATACTATAGACTTGGGAGAAGGACCTGGCAAGCCACTCCCAAAAATCAGTCAGCCATTGAAAACCCTATGAATAGCAGAAAACCACTAACAATAGCGTTTCACCTGTGGTATGTAGGTTCGCTATGAGTCGGACACCAACTCAGTGGCACCGAACAACAACAATATGTCAGCGAGTATAACTGAGCAAAAATGAATTACACTCTACATAAAGACTTGGATTTATGGTGTAAACTATGTAAAATATAGAGTTTGATATAGATTTTGAAATGCTTTGGTCTTTTCTTTAATGGAGAATATTGTAAGGAAGTCATTCTAGGTGAGGAGAAGTTTGAGGGTGGTTTTTAGCAACTACCAAAACAAACCTGTTTGTTTTGGTCTGTGCTGGAAGAATATAGTTCTTTAGCATAAAATAGTTTTGAATCATGTATAGTACATCAGGTATTTGGGGGTAGTTATATAAAACACAGACTGCTCTTGCAGAGGTCTTACTTCACTGATCCATTTTGCTTTTACTCTTTAGTTATTGGTTTTATTAACATTTTGGAAGTTTCTACTTGAGACATTTTTCTAATGGTATTTTTCAGGTTAACTCCCAAGTAAAGTTAAATGTAATATCAATAACAAGGATATCATTAATTACTAATTATATTGTGTAGACTTTAGTTGTCACAGATTCTGTGATGGTGTATCATGTTTTATACATTGGGTTAATTAAACTTCAGTAGTTCAGAACTTGAAGCTGTGTGAAAATTTAAAGAGACATTCTCTGATCTGTGAATTATCTAGTCTAACTGAATGTATAACTCCCAAGATTTTACCAAACAGATGTGAAAGTGTTGCTTTCTGTTCTGTGGACATGATTATTTGCATTCCAAAAGGTTTCACCAAATTTTTTCATTAGCAAACTCAGTGCATTTCAATATGATTTTATAGTCATATGTTCAAGAAAAGGAAATGCTGTCTTGAATCAAATTGCTTTGTGCTTTTTTCCCACCATTTTTCTTCAGATTTTTTTGCCCTCCTCCTTGTGTATATCTTATGGGCAGTGGATGGAAGAAAAAAAAAGAACAAATGGAACGTGATGGTTGTTCTGAACAAGAGTCTCAACCATGTGCGTTTATTGGAATAGGTAATAGTGACCAAGAAATGCAGCAGCTGAACTTAGAAGGAAAGGTAAGTCGAGACTGTTGGCCACTGTGAAGGCGGCCCCATGGTACCCGAATGGAGTCTCCATATTCATCTTTGTGGTGCATGTTGGTTTTTGTTTAAATGGCTACTGGTAACAATTTCTTGACTATGTAAATAAATCAGAACCAGAACGTTACCTGTCAAATAGCTGTGTCCTAGTCATGTTTCATAGAGCTCATAATCTTGACACCTACAGGTGGCACACAGGAAGCTTCCACAGCTTGCTAGCAGTTTTTACAGGCTGTAAATTGGTTTCTGTTGGAGTTTAGTGATAAATTTAGGAGGTTAATAACTCATCTTCTTCTGCCTGACAGAAATCTGATACTCAAGTATCAATGAAAATACATCATTCAATAATGCTTTACTCTGCCCTCTTAATCTTTGTCTTATACTAGAAGCAGTGATACAGACAATTTATTAGAAACATTTACCTGAGTTATAAAGGTCATTATTTACATAACATCATCAGTGCAGGGCAGAACTATGTATGGACAAGAACAACCACAATTAGCTTTACTTAGACTTTTTAAGGGAGTTTCTTTGATTAATTTTCTAGGGGAGGAAATTTATCAGCTTCTTTTACTAACTGTTCTGTAAATTCAGAATGCAGTAACTGCCCATCTGCACATTTTGTCCTGAAAAATCTTCATTCATTTAGAATTTATTATATTCTCCTAATATTAAAACTTGGAAAATGGTTCTGTTCTTAATGACTACATGAGTATCTTTTAAAATAGGGCATTATTAGTAAATCTTTGTTAAATATCTTAGTGTTTGCCGTTTTATATTCAGCACTAGGGTTAGGGCTTGGATGGTAGTGTGAGGGTGGTGAGCTAGGAAATTTGTACCCTGCAATTAGTTTTAGTCATTTTCCAGAGATTTAGTCCTAAGAATCCTTAATATTAACCTCCTTCAAAACCAGTTATTCATGTCATTTGTGTCTTTATTATAAGACATATTGACAATGTATTTTAAATTAGATATGGGATACTACTTATTGCAATGATGATTATCTTAAAAAAAATAGAACAGTAAAACCATTTCTAAATTATGACCATTGGGCTAAAGAAAATATGTAAAGTAATAGGCTGATCTACTAGATCTCGGCTATGTCTCATCTCTTTTCTTGTTATATATAGAAAGTCACATGAGTGACTGCAAGCTGTACACCTAGACATTCAGTAGCAAACTAAGTGCATTCCAATAAGTAGTGAGATGCCAGGGATTCTAGCTTCAGTGTATATAACTGTTTTAGTTGAATTTTATTGCTCATTTCAACCAATTTTAGCTTACAGTAGTTTTATATTCCATTGAGGTAATACCAAACCAACCAAACCAACCAATAGCATCACTGATTGTCTTTCCTAGTATTATGACTTAGTAGTGCTGTGTTCAGATTCTGTACCCTCAGGGGTTGCCACAGCGTGAAGATCTTCCTTCTGTCCTACATTGTATCTTTCTTTATCTTGTACCACCCTTTCCCCAAGACGAAGATATTGGGAGAATACTTAAGAACTTGAGTATTCAGTATTTAAAATACCTATTTTGAGAGTAGTACAATGCCTATAAGCCAAACTTGTTTGTAAATATTTAATTTAAATGAAAGTTTAGAGAAGTCTGTATAATGATTGAGAGTCAGTAAAAGGGATTTCAAGTAGACAGAGCAACATAAAGCACATCCTGGGAGCATAAACTGCTAAGAATATGGTTTGACCTAGGTAGGCAAAGATGCCCAAGCCATAGGATGCTCCGAAAGGGGACATTGTATAGGATGCAATGTTTCATAAGGAAACATTTTTTTTCTGTCTATTGTTCCTAACCTCCATTATGTAAGGACATACTATTTTCTTTTTATAATCTGTTCATTGGATTGATGATGTTGTTCGGTGCTGTTGAGTCAGGACTGATTCATAGTGACCCTATGTTCAACAGAATGAAACATGCCCTGATTCTGTGCCAAGCACACAATCTTTTTGTTTAACCCCATTTTTGCAGACATTATGTCAATCCATGTAGTTGAGGGTTTTCCTTTTTTTCATTGACCTGCCACTCTCGCAAATGTGATGTCTTTCTCCAGAGATTGGTCCCTCTTGAGAACATGTACAAAATATGTCAGATGCAGCCTAGCCATCCTTGCTTCCAGGGAGCACTCTGGTTGCACTTCTTCCAGGACTGATCTGTTGGTTCTTTTGGCAGTCCATGGTATACATACATCTTTTGGTTTCTTGACTGCTGCTTCCACTGGTGTTGATTGTAGAACCAAGTAAAGCAAAATCTTGGACGACCTCATTCTTTTCTCTATTTATCATGAGGTTGCTTGCTGACCTAGTTGTGAGGATTTTTGTTTTATTGATGTTGAGACCTAATCCATACTGAAAGCTGCATTCTTTGATCTTCATCAGTAAATGTTTCAAATCCTCTTCAACTTTCAGCAAGCAGAATTGTGTCATATGCATAATGTAGGTTGTTAATGAGTCTTCCTCCAATCATGCTGTTCTCTTCTTCATAAGTCCAGCTTTTCAGATTATATGTTCAGCATAGAGTTGAAGAAGTATGGTGAAAGAACAAAGCCCTGATGCACTCCTTTCTTGACTTTAAATCAGCCAGTGTTTCCTTATTCTGTTTGAACAACTGCCTCCTGGTTTACATACAGATTCCTCATGAGTATAATTAAGTGCTCTGGTATTCCCATTCTTCTGTTATCTGTAATTTGTTATGATCCACACAGTCAAATGCCTTTGCATATCAATAAAGCATAGATAGACATCTTTCTGGTGTTCTCTGCTTTCACCTACTATCCATGTGACATCAACAATGATGTTCCTGGTTCCCTGCCCTCTTCTGAATCCAGCTTGATTTTCTGGCAGTTCCCTGTCTATGTACTGCTGCAGTCACTTTTGAATGATGTTTAGCAAAATTTTGCTTGCATGTAATATTAATGAAGTCATTCAATAGTTTCCACATTTGGTTGGATCTCCTTTCTTGGGTATAGCAGAAATATGGATCTCTTGCAGTCAGTTGGCCAGGTTGATGTTTTCCAAATCTCTTGGCATAAATTAGTGAGCACCTCCTCTGCTGCATCTGTTTGTTGAAACATCTCTATTGGTATTCCATCAGTTCATGGAGCCTTTTGTTTAGCCAGTTCCTTCAAAGCAGCTTCCACTTCTTCCTTCAGTACCATTGGTTCCTGATCATACGCAATATCTTGAAATGGTTGATCATCCGCCAATCCTCCATATGTCTGTCAGTCTGTTATACTTTCAGGGCTTGTGTGCTGTTTGATGCTGAAAGCTATACTACCAGTATTACAGATACCAGCAGTGTAACCCATGGTGGATAGGTTTCAGTTGAGCTTCCAGACTAAAACAGACTAGGGACTAGGTCCTAGCAGCCCACTGCCAGAATGATTAGCCATTGAAAACCCTATGAATAGCAGAGAAGCACTGTCAGTTGAGTACTGGGAAAATGAGTCCCCCAGGTTAGAAGCCACTCAAAAGCCAACTGGGGAAGAGTTTCCTCCTCAGAGTAGAGTCTACATTAATGATGGAAATGAAGTAAAGCCCCAGGGACCTCCATTTGCCAATGTGGCATGACTCAACGAGGAGGAACAACTGTAAACATCCATTATTTGGGGTATGGAATGTACGTAGTATGAATCTAGGAAAATTACAAATGGTCAAAAGGGAAATGGAGCACATAAACATTGACATTCTAGGTATCAGTGAACTAAAATAGACTGGCATGAGTCATTTTGAATCAGATAATCATAGGGTCTGCGTGCAGCCATAGCACTGTGGCATCCAATCCCATCAGATCTCGGAAGCTAAGCAGGGTCAGCCCTGGTTAGTACTTGGATGGGAGCCCACCTAGGAACACCAGATACTGTAGGCTTGGGAGAAGGACCAGAACCCACTCCCAAAAAAATCAATCTGCCATTGAAAACCCTATGAATAGCAGAGAAGCACTGATAATAGTGTTTTGCCTGTTGTACACAGAGTCACAATGAGTCAGAGACTTAACTTGATGGCACCTAACAACAATCACAATGATAGGGTCTACTGTACTCAGAATGACAAAGAGAAATGGAGTTGCATTCACCGTCAAAAAAGACATCTCAAGATCTGTCCTGAAGTACAGTGCTGTCAGTAATAGCATAATATCAACATGCCTACAAGGAAGGCCAGTAAATATGACTATTAGTCAAATTCCTGCATCCACCACTAAGGCTACAAATGAAGATAGGGAAGATTTTTACCAGCTTCTGCAATCTAAAATAGATTGAACATGCAATTAGGGTGTACTGATAATTAATGGTGACTGGAATGCAAAAGTTGGAAACAAAAAAGAAGGCACAGTAGTTGGAAAATATTGACTTGGTGACAAAAATGATATAGGAGATAGCATGATAGAATTTTGTCAAACCAACAACCTTTTCATTGCAAATGCATTTTTTCACCAACATAAATGGTGACTATACACATGGCATTCACCAGATGGAATATACAGGAACCAAATTGACTACATTTGTGGAAAGAGACAGTGGAAAAGCTCAATATCAAATGTCAGAACAAGACCAGGTGCTGATTTTGGATCAAATCTTCAATTGCTCATATGCAGGTCCTATCTGAAACTGAAGAAAATTACAACAAGTGTGCGAGAGCCAATGTATGACCCTGAGTATATCCCACAATAGTTCAGAGACCACCTCGAGCACAGGTTTGATGCATTAGAAACTAATGGCCAAAACCCACACAAGTTGTGGCATGACATCAAAGACATTATTTGTGAGGAAAGCAAATGTCATTAAGAAGACAGGAAAAAAAGAAAGACCAAATTGCATGTCAAAAGAGACTATGAAACTTGCCCCTGAATTCCAACAGCTAAAGTGAAAGGACCACATAATGAATTTAAGGAAGTAAACAGAAGATTTCAAAGGGCAACTCACGAGGCAAAATCAAATGTTATAAAGTCATGTGCAAAGAACTGCAGATAGAAAACAGAAAGGGAAGAATACATTTTGTTTTCCTCAAGATAAGGAATGGAAAAAAAATTCAAGCCTTGAGTGGCAATAGTAAAGGAATTTATAGGGAAAATATTAAACTACGCAGGATACATCAAAAGAAGATAGAAGGAATACACAGAGTCATCATAGACCAAAGAGAATTGGTGGATGACCAATCATCTCAAGAGATTGCCTATGATCAAGAACCAATGGCTTGTTGAATTAGTCATCAAAAATAAGTGATATTTATTTTCTATTATTTAGTGTTGGTCGTTGTCTTAAATACTTATTATAACAAGATTTTAGTGCAGCTAGCTCTTGAATATATGTTGGATCCAAGATTTCATTTAATAATATATTCAGGTTTTTAAAAATTGAAATAGATATTTATTGAGTGACGTTCTACTCCTAATTAGTTGTTATTCTTTTCAATGGATAGTATCACAGTTTTGTGTTTTTTGGTGGTGTTGTGGATTAAACCCAGGGCCTTAGGCATGCTAGGCAAGCGCTCTATCACTGACTTATATATCCATCCCTAAATTCAATATATTAAATGTTTTTAATATTACATTTTATATAGTTACATGTAGGTAAGGTATGCAGCAATGATTGCTTCTCTAATTATCACACTTGTGGTTTTCTTATTTTTAAAAACTTCGTCGTCATTCTAGCATTATTTTGTTCCTACAATTCATATACTTCTACAATATTTTTGCATCCTTAGATCTGGTATTACTCATTTCAGGACATTATTTTTATACCCTAAAGATCTTGTCTTCGGAGAGTTGTTCCTAAGTTAAACTATGTTCATTATTTTTAGGGAGTTTATTATATGCCATTTTCTGTTCTAGAATTCCATTAGCCAATTTAATTTTTATAGAATTGCAAAGCAATTGGAGTTTAACCTCTATTTGCTAATTTTCTTAAAGCCTCAATGTTTTTTATGAGTCTATGACTTTACCCTTTTTTTTAAAGGGAATTTGAGTAGTTCCTGTTAAGTAGCATTATATATTTTTACAGATAATTTCAGTAAGTTACCTCCATGATTTTTATGGATTCATAGTATCTAATATAATTAGAAATACATTTTCTTTTTTTCCAAAGAGATACATATGTGTTTGCTTTTTTCTAAATAAAGTCTTACTTATATGTGTAGGTCCCGTAGTCAACCCTTCTCTGCTTTGTTACTTTTCTGTTTGCCAGTCTATTTTATTTATTGTATCAGTCAGCTGTGGTAGCAGTAAAACCAACCCAAACAAACTTATGGAGGAAGAGGTTTGTTGGGAGCTCACGTGTAGAGATCATCAGTCAATAATTAGGCAGGACGGGCACGGTGGTGACAGGCAGGGCTTGTAAAAGATTGTTTCCTGGTATGGCTGTCCATGCACAGATAACAGACCAGGGCTGTGAGTTCTAGGGTTAAAAAAAGGAATCTGTTTCCAGCAAAGGCCCATCCCCCGGGGAACTACTTCCTCAAAGCAAGACAGACTCCTTCTACCTCTGAAACTTCTACAACCTCCTAGGACAGTGCCACCAGCTGGGGACCCACAGTAAAGCACATGACCTTTGGGCAACACTTGGTAGTCAAACCATGACATTTATGCTAGATTTCTCTTTCCTGAAACAGATCATATTCATTAATGTTAACACTCAAAATTAAGCGATCTCATCCTTTTTAAGCTTTCCCATTAGAATGCAATTCCCTTCATTTAGATTATTTCATTTTTGCTTCCTGTGACTGATCTCTTTGCTACATTAATACCCATTTTCATAGCTCTCATCTTAAAGTTTCAGAATAAGACAATTCATTGTTTAGGCTTAATTTGACCTTCGGCTGTCATTTTAAAAAGTATAGTGGGCCTGTGGACACAGCAGCTCACCACTGTCAGCTCTGAGTGCTTTGGAGAGCCTTGAGTAAAAGGAGCTGATGTGACTATAGAGTACTATTTTATTATTTTATTTTTCTTATTACTATTATTAGCTTAATTGTATTTTGCCTTCTACAACTCAAAGAATCTCAAACTTTTACCAAACTTTGAATGTATAAAAACTTGAACATAGTTGGATGTGGTAATACACATCTGTAATCCCAGCAACTCAAGAGGCCAAGGCAGGAGGATTGCAAGTTCAAGAACAGAAGCAGCCTGTATAATTCTGTGAGACCCTGTCTTAAAATTAAAAATATAAAAAATGGACTGGGTATGGGGCTCAGTGGTAAAGCTCCTGCAAAAGCATGTGTGAGACCCTGGGTTCAACTCCGCAGTACCCCCCCACAAAAAAATTTGAATGTAGAACATTCAAAAGATGGCACTTAAATTTTCTTATATAATTTTGCTGTTGAGAAATAAGAAAAAAACTATTGCAGTATTTTTGTCTACTACTAATTAGTGAAATTTTAAGTGTAAGAACCCTAAATGAATGGCATTTGCTCTGCATTTTAAAAGGAACACACAGCAGATGTAGTTGAAATAGAAAATATTTTAGGTGGTTACAGTGTATGTTAGCATTATTTACCCTGTATGGAAAAAGAAGTCAATAATTTAGGTCCCTCCCAAATTCACAGAATTAGAATAGGGGAGATTTTAAAACTGTTATATATAATTGAAGTAGTAGCATTTCAAAGTGTCCTTGCTATTGGCAAGCACTCTAACACTTGAATACTGTATTTTCTTTTATGAGAACTTGTATTCTGATAAATTGACATAATGACTTGTGTATTTTTTGTACCTTGAAATCCATTTCTTTTGGTATTATGGTATGAATGATCTCTTTAGATAAAGTTAACCACTTTTAAAATAGTTCTTTAAAGTATAGTGTTACAGTCTGTCTGTGGTTTAAGGTATTTTATACCTATCCGCTTAGTCTAGCACTGTTTTCCTTCATTTTCTAAGTAGTTAAGTCTAGCATTCACCTACTTAAAGAAAGTCATTGTATGCTCTGTTTCTAAAAGGACCACATCTAAAGTCTTTTACGTAAGTCAGCTGAATTATGATAGCCTTATTTATATCTTTTCTTTACAGAAAGATAATCTTAATGATTTTGAACTATGAAAATTTGATTTAAAAATCAAATTATCAGATTGGTAATTCTATGAGACAGATGTTTTTATTGTTGTTATGTGCCGTTGAATTGGGTCTAACTTGTAGCAGCCCTATATACAACAGAACGAAACACCACCCAACACTTGCCCCATACCTGCCGTTGTGTCAGTGCTTCTTTGCTATTCATAGGGTTTTCAATGGCTGATTGTTTTAGGATTGTTTTGGGAGTGGGCTGCCAGGTCCTTCTCCCATTTTTGCAGTGCTGGTGCTTTGAACCCAGGGCCTCAGAGTGCACAAAACAAGCACTGTACCAGCTGAGCTATACCCCAGCCATTGTGAGATAGATGTATATAGTAGAACTATATAAAAATTTTTTTAGATTTGTTTTTTTCACAGGGTAAACTGGATCAGAGGATAAATTGGATCACAAGTGTTTGGTTTTTAGGCTTTGAATGCTACTTTATTTAAGTCATTTTTGCTTATAGCTGAAATTCTGGGGATTCAAAATTAACATCCTTGTTTGTGAGTTTCTTAGACACCAGGAAAAATTTCAACCTTGTGATCCATGTTGTTTCACTGCTTTGTCCAGATGAACCTTTATGAACCAGCTGCCATCCAGCGTCACACAGAGTCCGTTGCCCACAATTTCACTCAGAAAGACCAAGTTCTCAAAGAACACATGTCCACAGCTATCAGAGTGCGGCTCATAGGACACTATGCTTATTTTTTATGCAGCTTTTTTGAATTGGTTTAGGTATAGTAAACACCTGTTTCCCTCTTTTTCTCCATTTCATGTGCTGACTAGACATGGAGTTTTGGAAAAAATTTCCATTGAGGAACTGATCATTTTTCAACTGCCATCAACTTCAGTCTTATTGGTGGCTGTCATGTATACCTTCTGTAGGTGAACCTTGAGGTCCGAGATCATCTCCAGCTCCAGAAGTGCCTGTGAGATGCTAAACTCACATATTTGACTCTCTGGGTTAGGCTTTACAGTCCTGTTGCTCTGGCCAAATGCAGCCTTGCCCTTGCCGAGCTCTAGCATAGGAAGAGGGCCAACTCTCCTGAGAACCTACTGTATCCCTCTCCCCCAATGCTTGTGTTACAGTCTTGAAAAGGAAGCTTTTGCACTTTTTCTTCAGAGATCAATTTCAGTAATTTATTGGTATATCCATTGGAATTATTTGTCTTAAACTTGATCAAGCCTAGGCATGGCCATTCTGAGTTGTAGGTACATAACCAGCAGTTCTGGTGCTACTAAAACTTTCCTTTTCTTTCACAGAACTATTGCACAGCCAAAACATTGTACATATCTGATTCAGACAAGAGAAAACACTTCATGTTATCTGTAAAGATGTTTTATGGCAACAGTGATGACATTGGTGTGTTCCTCAGCAAGCGGATAAAAGTCATCTCCAAACCTTCCAAAAAGAAGCAGTCATTGAAAAATGCTGACTGTATGTATACTTGAGTTTTCTTATTTGCCCCCAACTCCTACCATGAATTAATAAGATAAACTTTTTAAAATTAAAAGGTTGCTATTTTAATACTGAGTTCATTCTTTACTAATATTCATTGGCCTTTCTTATTGCCTTTTTTTTTGTTTTTAATTGAAAATGGATAATTCCTTGTCTAACGAAGTTGATTCTCAGGAAAATTTTCCTGAGATTCTCAACCCCTTCCCTAAGATGACTTTAGAGTTAGTTGGTTCCTTGGTGCTCCCAGAGACATGTGGGAAAATGAAGATTTTTTTTTTTCTTCCTTTGTCACAATGACTTGGTGAGGAGGTATTGTTAGCATTTGAAATCTAGGGCCAGTGATGCAAAGTGCCCTGCAGTGTCCAAGGCAGTTCCCATCCCGCAGAAAATAGGTCTACCCAGAATGTCGGAAGCAGGCCTTTGAAAAACATCAAATGGCCAGTCTGGAAGTTTTGGAAGGCCAGTCTGAGAAACTAAAAGAAATTTTTAACATTGTTGCTCTGACAGAGACTGCTATCCCATCAGCAGAGTTTTAGACTACCCTTGATTGTATGTTTGAATTATACGTTTGAACACTCGCATACTTGTGAAAAAAAATTTGACTTATGGAAACTCTGAAATTTATATAAAAGAAAGAAAGTCGTATAACAATGCACCCAACCTCAATAATTTTACCAGTTATGTTTCAATATCTCCATCACCACCAATACCTCTTCTTTTTTTAATTGCTGAAATATTTTAATGTAAATCTCAAACATCCTGTCTTTTCAACCTGAATTTCTGCGATAGTGACACCAATGCATGACTTTTATTTTTTATACATCATTACACCTCACAAAGTTGAAAGTTCTTTAATGTCATTTAATATCCATTCCATGTATAGATTCATCAGAGTATCTTAGCAATGTCTTTTTTAGACAGTGTCTTGTTATGTAGCCAAGGCTGGCCTTGAACTCTTGGTCTTCCTGCCTCAGCCTCTGAATTGCTGGGATTACAGGTGTGTACCACCATCCCTGGCAATGTCTTTTTATAGTTAGTTTTTGTTTTACTTTATTTTAGCATTGATTTGTTCAAACCTAGATCCAAAAAAGGTCCACAAACTTTTTTTAGTCTCTAATAGTTTTTCTTTCCCTCTTCCCTCTCCTACCTTTTTTTCCTTTCCTACATTTATTTGTTGAAGTTACTCGATATTTTTCCTGTGGAATTTCCGTGTTCTGGATTTGACGGATTACAGTTCCTCTGTCTCTCATAATTTCCATAAACCAGTGGGTAGATCTAAAGACTTTTTAAATTAGTTGGTCATTCCCATCGGATCAGAAGTCATATGATATCTGATTGATTGTTCCATCTTTTTGCCATGTTAAGGTTGATTATAGTAAGTTCAGCTGTTTGGGTGATCTGTCCATAAATCTCCTCAACAACGTGTAACCAAATAGCTTAGTAATCAATATTCCATGAAGGGCTGCAAAGTAGAGATTTTCTAATTCTTGTATTCATATCTTCTGCATTTGTTAACTAGAGTTTTCTGTGCAAAGAATTTGCCATATCAGGTAGTTGCTTCAAATGTAGTCACTAGAGAAAAGGCAGGATAAATGCTTGATTGTTAAATTTCTAGAATAATGATAATATTATTCAATAGTGATCAGTGAGGTTTTAGCAGTTTTACTTTTTTATTTAGTTTTATTGTGAACTCATAGGTTTTTATAATGGGTATTTTTTATTCTACTCATTCTCTATTCATGTCATTATCTGTTTAATATTGTGGGAAATTCCAAACACACTAAAGCACACAGAATTGCATAATAAAGTGAAACCTGAGCTTCGGCAGTGATCTTAACTTTAGGCTAATCTTTCATCTTCAATTCCTCCACCCCAGCCCCACTTTCCTCTGCCCTCATTTCAGTTTAATGTAAATCTAAGACATCATATCATCTGTAAATATTTCTGTGCGACTATGAAAAGATGGAATTTCTTTTTAAATATTACCACAATACCTTGATCACAAGGCAATAAAATACAAAGCAAGTATAGGAAGGAGTACTCTGAGTATCATTAAATGTCCAGTCAATGTTTTCAAATTTAAAATTGCCCAAAATGTCAAATTTTCAGTTTGAGTCAGGTTTGAAATTTACCAGATATTACTACATATTGTGTTGACATATCCTTGAATATTCTTTAATCTGTGCCCCACCTGCAATTAATTTATTCAAGAGAATTCAGACATTAAAAATTTCCCACATTCTTCTGGGCACAGTGGTATATGACTATAATCCCAGCTGCTTGTGAGGCTGAGGCAGGAGGATTGTGAGTTTGAGGCCAGAGGCATCCTGCGTGACTTGGCAAGACCCTGTCTCTAAAAATTAAAAAGGGGTTAGGGGTGTAGCTTAGTGTGTAGCACTTACCTGGCATGCATGAGGTCCTGGGTTCAACCCCAGTACAGGGGTTGGAAAAAAAGGGAAATGTCTCACATTCTGGATTTTGCTAAATTTATTCCTTTGGTATAGATTAATATATTTTTTGGACATTGGTAGCACCAGAAAGAAACAGCAGGGTGCCAATTAAAGGTGGAAAGGGAAGTTTCATTCAGTACTATTGCAGTAGGAGAAAAGAAACAGGCATAGAATCAAGTTCCATTTCAAAGTATAATAAAGACAAGTGGAGCGAGGCCTCTGGAACACGCCTATAATCCTAGTGATTTGGGAAACTGAGGCAGGAGTTTTGCGAGTTTGAGGACAGAAGCAGCCTGTGTAGTTTAGTGAGAGCTTATTTCAAAATAAAAAAGGGGTCAGGGTTCAGCTTAGTGACAGAATGTCCTGGGTTCAGTCCTCTAGTACCAGGGAGTCAGGGGATCTAGTGGGTGATTTTAGCCAAAGAGGAAAGTGATGGGGTCAACGGGTGGAAAAGTTATTAAGAGGAAACATGAAAGATAGAGGAATTTTTGCTAAACCAACCTAACAGGAGTCCTCCTAAAGATAGGCCAAATTGATCATATATCAAGGGAGGCGACATGACTTAGAGTTTGCTCTTAAATGGGCTGAATAGACCAGTGACAAGGCCCAAGAATGAAAACTGATTTTAAAAAAAATGCTCAGAGGAACCTGTCCAAACTTTGATCTGGAGAGAATCTTTGTCAATGATTAATCTAGAATCTTGATCAGATTTAAGCTTGTTCTTTCTTGTTGCTTAACGGCGAGCCCTCATAGACAGCCATGTTCTGCTGTGCACAGGAGGCATATAATGTCTTGTATTGTCAGGCCATTTCCAATTCAGATTGTGGTTTTTCTTTTCAACCTCTTTAAGTTTGTATTTGTATTGATAGTAGTTTCTTGATGGCAGAGAACATATTTCTTTTTCAGGGTATTTTTACTTAGCTATATGTGTTTTTCACATCTAGAATAAGTCTGTACTTTAATATTTAATTTATATTTTATAAATAATCATAAAACAACATTGTTTTTCATGCCCTATAATACTTTAAGATATTTAGAAGATAACAAAATTCTCTAAGATCACAATATTCAGTGGCAGTAGCCGTCAGCTTTGGTACATATAATGGCACATATATTCTGTAGGATTAGATGCAAGCATGTATATATTTGCCTAATGAGAGCACAGAGAACAGTGTTTTATAGTTTGCTTCTCTATTTAGTGATATTCAAGGGAGATATTTTCTTATCAGTGAATTTAGGTATGTATCATTGAGAGGAGTGAATGGTATTATAATTAATCAAATTTCTACTATTGGGCATTTAGTATTTTTAAAGTAATCTCCCTCTAATGATTTGCATTATATTAAGTATACTGTGTACCTCTCATTTTAAAATGACTTAAAACGTGTATCATTAGCTTGATATTATTAATACATAGAGTCACTTTGACCCCCTTTTTTGCTATCACATCTGTATTTTGTAGAATATTAAAATATTTATCATCAGAATCCTTTCATTTTTATGGCAAAGAATAATCACAACTTGCCAAGCAGAAGTCCCTGCTCGTAGGCTCTTGCCCCAATCACATAAATAGGAGCTGTTTTTTCTTTGCAGTGTGCATTGCCTCAGGAACAAAGGTGGCTTTGTTTAATCGACTTCGATCCCAGACAGTTAGTACCAGATACTTGCATGTAGAAGGAGGTAATTTCCATGCCAGTTCACAGCAATGGGGAGCATTTTACATTCATCTCTGTGAGTATAAATAGGTGCATTTGATGTTTTTAGTGTGAAATTGTTCAATGTATTAAGGTTTTCCTTTTTCTAAGCAGACGATAAAGTCTAAAAGATGATTATTTGATCTATTTTTCCCGCCCATTGTAGTGGATGATGATGAATCAGAAGGAGAAGAATTCACAGTCCGGGATGGGTACATCCACTATGGACAAACAGTTAAGCTTGTATGCTCAGTTACTGGCATGGCACTCCCGAGATTGGTAAGGCTGGACTTTTGGTATTGTGAATGTTAAGTTAAAATTTATTCCTGAAACAGGAAAGATGTAAAAATACATCTCAATTTTATGCTCTTAAACTTAAAAAAGTGATATTAAGGCCAGGTCCAGTGGCATACACTTGTAATCCCCAGCAACAAGGTAGGTGGAGGGAGGAGGACTGCAAATTTGAGGCCAGAGGCAGCCTGCGTAGCTTAGCAAAATCCTGTCTCAAAATAAAAAAGAAAAAATGGGTTGGGGGTGTAGCTCAATGGTAAAGTATGTATGTGGCCCTGGGTTCAACCCCATGGGACACCCCCCTCCAAAACAAAACAAAAAAGTCATGTTAATAATCCCTGTTACTTATAACTGATAACTATAACCTATCTTTTTTAGAAATGCTTTAAGGGAATTAGCTTATTTATACATGTACATTGTTAATGAGTTCCTGTGATGCTCTTTCTAACAAATTTTGGTGATGTCTTTTTTGGTTGTCTATCTGAACATTTTCAATAGAGGGCACTGTAAATTACAGCATCCTTTTTTTTTTCCTTACTGATATATTATGCCTGTAGCCATAGCACTGTGGCATCTGATCCCATCAGATCGCTGAAGCTAAGCAGGGTTGGACCTGGTTGGTATTTGGATGGGAGACTGCCTGGGAACACCAGGTGCTGTAGGCTTAGGAGAAGGACCCAGAAACCCACTACCAGAAAGTAATCACCATTAAAAACCCTATGAATAGCAGAGAAGCACCGACGTTAGTGTTTTGCCTGTTGTAGGTAGGGTCGCTATGAGTCGGACACTGACCCGACCTCACCTAACAACAACAACAGATATATTCTCTCCCTCCCCACCCCCTTTTGTGGTACTGGGACATTAAACTCAGGGGATTCTATCACTGTGGTGCTCCCCCAGCCCCTTTTTTAATCTTTTGCTTTTGAAATAGGATGTTGGTAAGTTGTGCAGGCTGCCACTGACACTGAACTCTCAAGCCTCAAGAACTCTCAATCCTCCTGCCTCCACCTCTCGAATCGTGGGGCTATTAGATGTTTGCCATAGCACCTGGCTTATGTTCATTTTCATGTGCTACCTGCTGTATCTGAATATAGGAATAAGATTTCAAAAGCATAGAAATCTCATTCTCCTTAATATATAACTTTTATTAGGTTATTCTCATGACAGAGGTATTAAAAAATAAATAAAATTGGTATTCCTTATTTCAAGAGTGAGGCATAGGATTTCAGACTTTTTGTTCACTAGAAGATCTTAAAACTGTAAAAACTGATTTTTCTCAATAAACTGAAAATAAAAGTCCCTGACAACTCTACACCACCACCCCCTTCCCTTACTTCCTTCTCCTTTTCTGAAACAATACAGGGCTTTATAAGTAAGTCAGATTGAGGATGTTGGGCAAGTGGAAGAACATTTAGTAATATTTTTCTTTAACGTATTTTGTATTTATCACTTTTGTGAAATATTTCATTGGGGCTCCTAGGGCTATTTTAGCAGAGATTTGTCTGATCTATGGTTGCCTAAGTAAGCACATCATTTCTTTTGTTTTTACTTTTGGTTTTTTGTTTTGTTTCATTTTATTATGTCATTGTTGTACAGGTGATTTACTTCCCATTTCAGTTTAATAAGCTAAAATATGTGAAGTATGTTGTTGTTGTTGTTGTAAGGTGCGCTCAAGTCGGTATCCGACTCATAGTGACCCTGTGTACAACAGGTGAAACACTGTTGTTAGTGCTTCTCTGCTTTTCATAGGGCTTTCAATGGCAGATTGGTTTTTGGGAGTGGATTGCCAGCTCCTTCTCCCAAATGTGAAGTATAGTAGTATTAATCTGTAAAACTCTGAGACTAAGATTATAGTAAAGAAGAGGTAAAGATAGGAAAGAACGGGTAAAATTGGAAATGAAGAAGGAAACAAATCAGTATTTATACCGTTTTTCTCATTCACTATGTCCCACCCTATTCCAAGGATGGTGTTTGTTCTCTTTGCTTATACTATAGAAGCACAAGTTCACAGGCCTCTGGTCCTCAACAGTTTACATTTGGACCTCTTAGAAGACAGGCCCAAATCCTAAAATACTGTTTTCACTTATGGTTTCATATAAAATACAAGTAGTCTGGCTTGCTTGAAAGTCACGTTTAGTTGAATTGTTTACACTGAACTGTGGCTCTGATTATTAGAGTGTTAGAAAGTATATTAGAAAAAGTTACAGTACCATCATTAACGTACGTTAAATCTGCCTTTCTCGAAATTCCGTGATGGCAGAATTGTGCCTAGTTTACTCAAAATTCTTTTACTACTTTCAGCCATCCTTTTGCATGTAGTTTCACAACAACAGGAGCATTCTGTAGCTTTCACATTCTTTTAAAAAGGATAATCCTTTCTTATTAACTAAAAGCTGTTTGTAACTCTTCCTAGAATGTCTCCCGCATTAGAGAGCTTTGCTTGGAAAACATTGTCTTTCTCTGACCACATTCTAATGAGATAAAAATCCTAGTGAAAATTCTGGTTTGTTTTAGGCTGCTTTCAAAACAGGCCCAGTTATGAGGGCTAGCCAGCCAACAAGAAACCTGTTAGCCACTTGCACACTCATCAAGGCAGTCAGTATTCCAAAGAGTGGGAACATGTAAGATTTGTCCTGTCATTGTTACAGCTCCACTCCTAAGGTGTTATCAGTATGGTGAAATTACTCTCATAACCACTGTACATGGTGTGGTGTGGTACTTACGCTCCTGCATTTTGTTGAACCACCCATAACATTTTCTGGCATTGAACAGATACAGTGGTAGGAATGTGAATAGGGTACATTTCCTGTTCTAAAGGTCTATGTGCATTTAACCTCAGAAATATAGTAATTACTGTACCACCTATCTGCAAAAACAGCTTACAAGAAAGAGCCTGAGCTGCACGCCTGTAATCCCAGCAGCTTGGGAGGAGGAGGCAGGAGGATGGAAGTTTGAGACCAGAGGCAGTGTGCGTAACTTAGTGAGACCCTGTCTCAAAAAGTAAAAAAATGGGCTGAGGGAGCAGCTCAGTGGTCCAGCACTTGCAGAGCATGCAGGTGCAAGGCCCTGGGTTCAACCCCCAATACAACACACACACCAAAAAAAGAAAGAAAGAGCCTGAATGGGCAGTTCACCACACACATAGCTAAGTTGTAATGAATTTGTACTACCTGCTTTCTCAAATTTCTTTCCTCCTCTCCTAATAATTAGAAATCATTAAAGCAAGTTTTTAATGATGCCATCTTGGGACAATTTGGCTTCTTAATGTGAGAACTAGGTCATCTGTTAGTGTGTATATCTGAAGAACTGTTATGCAGAATGGGAAAGAAACCCAAAGCCTGACCCATGTGCTTTGTGCTTTTTATTTATAGCTGGTGGAGAAACAGGAGGGTACATAAGTGACTATTGTGAAGAGAAATCATAACTTTTGTGTGGTAGAGACGTGTAAGCACGCCCAAGACTTGTGGGAAGCTTTAAACTTACAACATTTAAAAGATCAGTTATATCTCTAAAATCCAAACCTCATTAAATTTAAGTAGAGCTTTAAGACTTTAACATTGAATTGAAACATTTCACTTGCATTTAATTAGTCTCACAGACTATATTAGAAGCTATAATTGCTAAAAGTGTAATGTTAATGTCTCCCTTTTTACTTAAAAAATTAATATTGGTGGGATGACAAATATTCTGACTAAATTATGTAAATATGAAGGATATTAACTAAATATTGAGGCTTGATAGAGTTGTGGCTTGGCTGAAGCAAAATGATCTTTGAAGATAAGGTATGAATCAAATAGTAAAAGCCAATAATGTAACATTTTAACAGATAGTAATTGAGTTAATCATCACCAAACTTCATGAGTAATTGCCATTGTGGATGGTGGAGCAGAACACCGTTGGTAGGTTGGTATATGTGCATTCTGCATATGGTCCTGAGCACTTTCTATGTCCCCTGCACCGCCCAGGTGCCCAGGACACAGCGACGAGCAAGACAGACAGAGTGTCTCCTTATGGA
Source organism: Pedetes capensis (assembly GCA_007922755.1). NCBI lineage: Eukaryota > Metazoa > Chordata > Mammalia > Rodentia > Pedetidae > Pedetes > Pedetes capensis. Next base: position 173,327 of record VMDO01001746.1, read on the forward strand.
AGCTTACATTATGGTAGGAGATAGAAAGAGCTTTTGAAACAAAAACAAAAGCACAAAAATTTTAAAGATAGATGTAGTGATAAGAAACCAATCAAAACAGGATAAAGGGATAGAGAATTGGGGCATGCTAGGAAAGGTCAGGGAAGTCTCTTTGAAGTGAGAGTGTTTGATCGAGGCCAGAATGAAGTCAGAACTGGGTGCAAGCAGCACTTGACAGAATGAGTCAATGGAACTTATGACAAGAGTGTGTGGGCACGGGTAAGGAAATCAGTGTGGTTAGTAAGGCGGGAGGAAGGGTGAGTGGCGGGAAATGAAGCCTCAAGGTTAGCCAAGGACAGGAGCTTGTAGGGTCCCTGTGTATTTAGGGTAAGGACTTTATTAGCTCAGTTGGTAGAGCACTTGCACTGTGCTCTCTGAGGACCTGGGTTCAATCCCCAGCACTACAAACCACACCTGAAACCCACTCCGACCCACTCATGAAACAATCAGCCATCAAAACCCAAATGAATAGCAGAGGGGCTGGGGTTTAACTCAGTTGGCAGAGTGCTCCTCTTCACTCCCTGAGGCCCTGGGTTTGATTCCCAGCACTGCAAAAATGGGAGAAAGACATGACAATCCACTTACGAAGCAATCCCCAAGCCATCAGCCATTAAAAACCCTATGAATAGCAGAGAAGCAGTGACTTAGGGCCAGGCATGGCACAGTGTCAAGGAGTGTTTCATTCTGTTGTATAGAGGGTTATTATGAGTCAGACCCAACTCAGTACTATCTACAAACAACAACGTGTAAATTAAGTGCAGAAGAAAGTATAGGGCTTGACATACAATTTATGGGGTGTATAGATTATGAAGGGAGGACAAGAGGACTGTGCACTTGGCACTGGGCACTGTAAAGATCAGTTAAAGCAGATGTGTCCTCAGATGATGTCTGTGTCAGCTGCTTCCGAGAACATGAGTTAAGATGAAGACAGGACAGCCATGGTGTTCCTCTATCTGGAAGGCCTCGGAAAGCAGTTACAATGGAGTCTTTGAGACAAAAGGCTGGGGACGCTGGAGGAGATGGGATGGTGAGCAGGAAACCTTTGCTGTCTAGGAGAGCAGAGAAACAGGGTCAATGAGGGAAGGCGAAGTAAATGTAGTGAGGGCAGGTGTTCTGATTATAAGGTGAGGAGTAGTTATAACATGTTTTCCCTGTTGGGAGTGATCAGTAAACAGGGTTGTGGTGGTGGTTGTTAGGTGCCCTCCAGAGTTGGTATCCGACTCACAGCGACCCTCAGGGGGTTTTCAATGGTTGACTGTTTCAGGGTTGCCTTGGGAGTGGATTGCCAGGTCCTCCTCCCATTTTTGCGGTGCTGGGAATTGAACTCAGGACCTCAGAGACTGCAGTGCAGCGCTCTACCAACTGAGCTAAATCCCAGCCCTGTAAACAGGGTAGATAAGAGCAAAAGTGTTTTGCTGTAGGAAATGTTGCTCTTCCTAACCATCACATGCTTAGTGATAACCCTCTGTGTGTTAAGTGTCATTTAAACTGGTAATCTTACCTTTCTTATATCTAAATGTGTTTTGTAGACTAGTTGGATTATAAGATTATAGAATGTCATGGAAAGAGGTCAGGCTGGTCGGGCCTAGAATCCTATTCGGGTTCTTCAGCTGCTAACCTGGGGATTTTCAGCATTTAACCTTGCCTCTCTGAGCCCGTTTCCTAATCTGCGAAACTATTTTAGTTTAGTTTTGTTTCGAAATATGTAAGTATTCGGAAACTGGATATAAACATGTGCTCTGACCAGCACACTTACAGTAGTATACCGTGGACTTTCTTATTATTGGAAAGGTCATCAGAACTTGCTACTTAAGGTATGGTCCGATGACCAACGGCATTAACATCACCTGGGAATTTGTTAGAAATGCAGAATATCCCGTTCCAAAAGAGCTGTGGTGGAGCCTATGTTTTTAACAAGAACTCCAAATGATTTATTTGTACATCAATGTTTAAAAAGTATTGATCTGTAAAATAGGTGCACGCTTGCCCTGTTTTTTTTTTTTTTAAATGTTCTTAGAAGAGAGTTGCAATTTCCACATGCTCATATGCCTTATAAAATCTAAAAGAATTTTTAGCTGGGTGTTGTGGGACACACCTGTAATCACAACCATTCAAGAAGCTGAGGCAAGATTGTGAATTTGAGGCTAAAGGCAACCCGCACAATTTAGGAAGACCGTGTCTCAGAAGAAGAACTGCAAATGGAGCTGAGGGTGTAGCTCCATGGGGGAGCACTTGTCTAGCATGTGTGAGACCCTAAATTCAACCCTTCAATACTGCCCCCCATCCAACAAAAATTAAAATTTCAAAGGATTTTTCCTTCCTAGCCTTATTGTTTGTAAATGTTTTTCTACATGTAGGCAAAGGGACAGGTAACTGTGATAAGTTACTATGACAGTGTGCAAAATAACTTTCCAAATGTGGATGATCTTTTATTTTTTAATTGTTGAAATACAGATAATTAGGAAAGTTGATAAGCAGACAGCATTACTGGATGCAGATGATCCTGTGTCACAACTCCATAAATGTGCATTTTACCTTAAGGATACAGAAAGAATGTACCTGTGCCTTTCACAAGAAAGAATAATCCAATTTCAGGTATGCTTTAAAATTACTAGTGGAATTTAAAATATACAAACTGTGTCTGAGGGTGTGGCTCAGTGACAGAGCCCTTGCTTATTAGCATGTGCAAGGCCCTGGGTTCACTCTCCAGCACCGTGAAAAAGTAATAAGTAAATAAAATATGCTGCAAACTGTTGGATTAGCATTTTATAAAATTAGGAAATTTTCATTTGCTGTTCATTATATCCAAATACCTGAAGCTGTATTCATATATTTTCTTAGGTCCAGTGGTCCTTAACACACATGGTCCTCCGACAAGCCAGTGATTCTACATCAAGGAGTAATAACACACACCTATAAAAATATCCTTAATAGTCAGGGATTTAGCTCAGTTGGTAGAGCGCTGCGCTGCAGTCTCTGAGGAACCGAGTTCAATTCCCAGCACCGCAAAAATGGGAGAAGGGCCTGGCAATCCACTCGCAAGGCAATCCTGAAACAGTCAGCCATTGAAAACCCTATGAGGGTCGCTATGAGTTAGATACCGACTCGACGGCACCGAACAACAACAACATAAAAATGTCCTTAGCGAAGCAGTTTACATCCTTAATCTGGGGGACGGACGGAATGTCCAGGAATAGATCTCTGGTGTATAGTGAACCCTCTGAAATCCCGTGGACGCACTGAATAGGCAAATGCTTGTTTTCTGCAGGAGGGTTCAGATTCTCATCAGCCTTCCATTGGAGTCTTCCAAGATAGCAACAATGATATGATTCAGAAGCTCAGTTTTAACTACATTTACTCAAAAAGCTTTCACAAGGACATGTATGACATGTTGTTGTTAGGTGCCGTCGAGTCGGTATCCGACTCATAGTGACCCTCACAGGGTTTTCAATGGCTGTTTCGGGATTGCCTTGGGAGTGGATTGCCAGGCCCTTCTCCCATTTTTGCGGTGCTGGGAATCGAACTCGGGACCTCAGAGACTGCAGCGCAGTGCTCTACCTACTGAGCTAAATCCCAGCCCTGTAGAGTAGATGATTTAATAGGACAGTTCTGGTTTCATGCCACATTCCTTTGTAAATTCCCATTCCAGAGAGAATGCACCTGGGGTCTCCAGCCTCGGTTGTTATGGTAGGGGTCGGCATTGCCAGTTCCTGTCTTGGTTTCTTCCGGCTGCAAGTGCATAAGCTTCTAGCCATTTTCTAAGCATTGAAGTCTCCCGTGGTCTCTCTTTCTTAGGGTGCCCACATGCATTTCACATCACAAATACTGATCTTTTGTTAATGAAATTATACCAGTAATAGTACGTTATTAATGATCATTCTGAAAGGTATTATTTGTTGTTTAATATATCACTGAAACATTTTTATTATAACAAAAATGACCATCTGTGGGTCTTCTATGTTCATAGCCTATTCACATTTACTTAGCATTGGCAGCATGCTTTAAGAAGTTTACAAATGTTTTACTAAATTATCTCCTTGTTAACTCAAGGCTGTGAATGTTATTTGGAAAGTTCTTTTATACTTAAATGTATATAAAACTCATCTGAACATTCTTTCTTCCTAAGGCCACTCCATGTCCGAAAGAACCAAATAAAGAGATGATAAATGATGGAGCTTCCTGGACAATCATTAGCACAGATAAGGCAGAGTATACATTTTACGAGGGAATGGGCCCTGTCCTTGCCCCAGTCACCCCTGTGCCTGTCGTAGAAAGTCTTCAGGTGAGACCTCTTAGTCACAGGTGACTTTTGGCTTTCTACAAGTGCTCTCAACTCTGACTTGAATACGTTTATTTCACAGTAATTTTGGTTTTTCTTTAAATCTTGTGATTTGGGGATTTTGTTACACATCTTTTTTTATTAAAAAATGAAAATAGGAGCAACATACTTACATGGAAGAAAATTGAAGTTTAAATCAACTTGTATATATTTTTGAAATTTTCAGCTATCATTGTCATGATGCCATTTAAAGAAAACATTTTGCAAATGTAAACTTTCACACACTTTCCAAAATGAAAGGTCTCAATGTCATTTTCTGTGAATTGCAGTTGAATGGCGGCGGGGACGTAGCAATGCTTGAACTTACAGGACAGAACTTCACTCCCAATTTACGAGTGTGGTTTGGGGATGTAGAAGCTGAAACTATGTACAGGTACGGGATAAAACCTTTCACGTCACTTCCAGGGTGGGAGTTGTGGGGCTCATAAGATTCCTTCCTGACGTCTATTATAGTACATTAAACGACTTTGTTGTAAATCTCATTTCAGAAATGTGCTTTGCTTTCTAATGTGCTTTTAAGTGATTGATTTTTCTTCCTCAGATGTGGAGAGAGTATGCTGTGTGTGGTCCCAGACATTTCTGCATTCCGAGAAGGCTGGAGATGGGTCAGGCAGCCAGTCCAGGTTCCAGTAACTTTGGTCCGTAACGATGGGATCATTTATTCTACCAGCCTTACCTTTACCTACACACCAGAGCCAGGACCGCGGCCACACTGCAGCGCAGCAGGAGCAATCCTTAGAGCCAACTCAAGCCAAGTGCCCCCTAACGAATCAAACACAAACAGCGAGGGAAGTTACACAAACGCCAGCACAAATTCAACCAGTGTCACATCGTCTACAGCAACGGTGGTCTCCTAACTACCGTCTTTTTGCTAGGACTTAAACTGACTTGAGTGTGGCAAAAAGTTGACAAAAAAAGGAAAGAAAATAAAAGAACAATCTTTTGTGGTTTCTTGGGGAAACTTTTCATACCAGGTGATACTATTCAAAAACCCTGTTACCTGCAAGTGCTGATTTGAAATGCAGAAGCCACAGTAAAACAAAAAAACATCAAAATGTGCACACTATCGGAAACTGAGTTTTTCAGTTGTTTTTTTGTCGTTGGTCGGTTGGTTGGTTTCTGTTTGGTTTCGTTTAAATGGGCAAGAAATAGATATGTGGCTGGAATAAAAGTTAAGCAAACTAGAAGACGCAAATCTAACATAGTTTTTATGGACCAAGGAACTTGTATAAGCTTTAGTAAAAAGGTACATTTTCACCATACCTTTTTTTTTTATATCACAGTATATAGTACACCTTGTTACCAAATAGGTTGTTCTCCCCACCCTTTGAGCTTTTGCTCTACAGTACATTCAGGTTCCGAGCCTGACCATGCTTGTTTAATCTAAATACCATACACTTCCAGGTTCTTTTGGTCTAAGGCTGGAACTTTTTTTTTTTTTTTAAGCTGAAGTCTTACGACTTTTCTTGAGTTGAAATTGTTTTGATTTCAGCCAGTCAAATCTTGTAAAGGCCTGCATATTTTTTTTTTAAGATTATATGAAGTCTGTGCAAAAGCTTTAAAGAAAATGCCTCTGCCTTGCCTGCAATACATGCAATGTACGTTAAATTAGTCTCTATTCTCAGACACTGTTGGTAGTTATTTCTGTGTTTTCCTTTTTTTAAAAAAAAGAAAAACTGTATTTATAGTGGTAATCCAAGAGGTTCTAACATTTTCATGGAATTCCACGTGGCCATTTCGTCATTCATGAGTTGATGGCGCAGAACGTGTTGATATTTGAAGTGTTCTCTTTTCCCTTCCATGAGTCCATCTGTGTGTTCCAGGGTTTGTTCAGGTTCCCCCCGCCCGATCTTGTACATAACTTGTATTATGTGTAAGTTAAACATTTTATTTTGAACTTGGAATGTTCCCGGTGATTTCATGCAGCAAGGTATCTTCTGCCTTGTTGACAAATGACAAAAAGTATCATGAGAAGTGTTTGCTACCAAGTGGTAAATTGTGCCCTTATGGTAGAAGGAAGAAAATGTCAGCATAATTTTTTTATTATCGTATATTTTTTTTGTAGCCTAGGCCAGAACATCATTGTAATCTTAAGATGCTTTTATTAGATGATCAACTAAAATAGCTGGAAGACAGTACCTTAGAAACAGATAGTTGTAAGTTTATAAAAATGCAAATGTAACTTATGTTTCCATTTTCCTTTGCCTTGTTTTGTGTTCTCTTCCCCAGTACTGAGCATCTCCACAAATGTCTCCTACTCAGAAAACATTTCCTCTCCTTCAATTAAGACGTGGTTGCTTTCAGGGTGGTTTGTCCACCTGGCATGCCAACCTCGCCAGCTTTGTATTGCTTTCATTCTTGCACTTTGGTTATGCCTTTGTTCAGTTTCTTAGAAATCGTAGCAGAAATTGCAGCAGTCTCATTAGGCTACAGTTCACACAGGAGCCCCATGTGTAACCTGATGGGATACAATCCAGTAATACAATTGTCCTTCTTAGAGTAAAAACTACCTCTAGATCTTGGTAAGCTTTTACTGTCCCATAAAACAGGAGCCACAAGTACCTTATGAATGCCAAACTGTAGATGCCTACAGCATTCCCAGTGTCTTTCAGGTGACCTGGAGTGTTCTCAGAGTTTCCATTACTAGTGCTCCCCCCGCCCCCACTTTTTTTTTGGTGGTTCTGGGCATTGAACCCAGGGCCTTGCTCATATTTTGCAAGTGCTCTACTGCAGAGCTTTTTAATTTTTTTTATCTTGAGACAGGGTCTTGCTAAGTTATGCAGGCTGTCTCTGGCCTCGAACTTGTGATCCTCCTGCCTCAGCCTCCCGAGTTGCTGGGATGACAGATGTGTGCCACTGCATCCAGCTATTAGTAGGCTTGTAAGAAATTGTTAGGAACATTTTTTCCATCCTTACTGTTTCCATCACTCACTCTTGTGCTTAGACTATGCCACTGTAAATACTACTCCTAACATCTTTAAATTGCCTTTTCCTTGATTCTCAAGAGAAAAGTCATTTGTAAAACACACGAGGTGTTTAAATCAAAGTTTCCCTTGCTGCAGGCCTTTTTAACCACTCCCAGGCTGCATTGTCCTACAGTAGCCTTTTCTCTTCAGATCTGCTCTAGTCACTCAACTTCCTGTAAGCAAACCCTGCCTCACATCTCTTTGTTTCAGTGATCCAGGGCAGAACTCATTGTGGCCTTATCTTTCTTTGTTATAACTGTTCACTGGGTTTTATTTGCAGCCTTGCTTATTTCTGAGGAATATTTATTTTCACTGTTGAGTCACAGAAGTAGTCATTACACAGTGCTTTTTGTTCAGAGCGTGAAAATGTTTTCAGTGCTGCTTTACTTTGAGTGGCCCACAAGTTTCTTCCACTTTTCTAGATTTGGTATTTAGTTAAGAGATGATATTAATTGAACACATAACAGATGAGATGCTTTTGAAGAACAAACTATTCCTTACCCAGTTTAATAGCTCAAAACAACTTTTCTTGAATTGTTTTCTCATTGCATTGCTAGGGGGTTGAACCCAGGGCTTCATGTATGCCAGGCAAGTGCTCTACTACTGAGCTACCCCCCTAGCCCTTTTTTTTTTTTTTTTTTTTACTTTTTATTTTGAGACAGGGACTCACCAAGTTGCATAGGTTGCCTCTGGCCTCCAACTTGTGATCCTCCTGCCTCAGCTTCCTGAGTTGCTGGGATTACAGCAGCTTCAAAATAATTTTTTAATTTCATGAATTTATTGAAATAAACTTTTGCTGTTTTCAATGTTTATATCTCATTTCAGTTTTTTTTAAATAACACAATTGAAGTAATTAGACCATAAACCCTTTCCTGTTTTCTTTTTTTGCAAAGTTTAAGCGATACTTACAAAGGCATCTTCCCCACCTGTTTTATGCCTTTCTCATACCACAGATAAGACATATCTGTAGTAGCTTATTCATCAGTAGTTCTTCTGTCAGCTGCTTTTTGAAAAGTCTTTTATGGATTTGTGAACCATTTTTAGTACACAATGGATAGAAGCTTTGTCTTCCAATTATAGTAGAACATGTCCCTTCTCTAGTGATGGCATTAGAGATGCTGGCCATTTAATTTCATTGACTATCTTAGAATGATGAACTCTTCAGTTAAAATATGGTATATTTGATTTTTTTTTTAAAAAGTTCTGTTTAGAAGTATATCTTATGACCTCATGATTCTATGCAACTTCTCAAAATATGCATAGACATTGAGCCTGTGACCAGTATGTTTTTATTAGTTTCATTGAATTTATCAGATAGATTGAGAAAACAAACTAAAGACTTTAAATGCACAATGCCCTTTATATTTTGAATGATTTCAGAGTTGAACACTAGTATGATATTGAACTGCTGCTGACATTTCTTAAACTGTGGCAACTAAAGTCATCATGATAGAGAATTAATTTGTGAAATATTTGTCACTCTGACTGCACAGTTTTATTTGCCATCATAATTGGTTAGGTTTGGTTCCCCCCCCGTTCTTTTCTCTTCTTTCTTCCTTTTTTATTTGACAGGGTCTCACTGTGTAATCCAGGCTGGCCTCAAACTTGGCAATCCTTCTGCCTTGGCCTTCCGAGTGCTGGGGTCATGCGTGTGCACCACCATGCCCAGCATTGCTTTTGCTTTTAATGAAACTGGTACCACCTGTGCACTCACAGGAACTCTCCCATGCCGTTTTTAAGATTTAGCCTAACTAGTCATGTTGACCTGAAAATCCACAATGGAGAACTCCTTTTAAAAACAAAAATGATTAACCGAGTTAACCTACCTTGTTTTCAAAAGCAGCTGTGTTTCTGACGAGTACTGAACAAATGTGTGTAATTTTCTGTGCCAGACTTTTTGACTTTGTTTTTAAGCACTGTAACTTGGGATGGATGGTTAGAAACAATAATATATTAGGGTTTCTATTTAACCCTTTCAGGACTGAACTGTATTTCTTTTTATTAATTTTTCCCTGTGTTGTGATGATCGTTTGCCAGCATCCAGTGCTGTGTTGGTCCAGATGTAGGTTTCTGTGCTCATGCTTAGCTCATTCCTTGTACCTTGCAGCATGCTCTACACATTCAGTCCTTAAGGGGTTTATTTTACAAACTGTGCGCCTGTAAGGTTTATTAGCAATAAGATAGAAAATTGAGCAAGTTTATACCATAATTTTGTAGAAAAAAAGAATCTGCTCAGTTCCATATTTCACCCATGAAAAACCTGCAATACGGGCAGTTTCCAGGAATAAATAAAAAGGAAATGTAAACCATTGTAAAAGTCTTCTGTTGGATGTGCCTGATGCATGTATTGTCTTTGATTTCCAAATAATTCATAAAGATAAAATTAAATTCTATATTACAGTTTGTGTATTTACACTCTTGCCTTCTACATCACGTCAAAGTGATGACTGGGTTAAATTAATGTCCTTTTCCGTGGTTTTAATGATCTTTTTCTCTCCCTCGTGTTAAGGGAAAGTTGGGGTTTGTCATTCAAGGGCATGCCTCCCAGTGCAGGACCATTTAAAGCTTATCTGAAAAAAATTGGAGAGTATTGTTTAGCAATGGCTTGCCTTCCCAGCACGAGATTGTCATTTGGTGTGGTGACCCAAAGAACACAGAATGGTTTATGTTTTTGGTGGGGATCCCAAGAAGTGGGGTCAGAGACAGAACTGTAAAGGAGGAAATGATATGGTTTTCAAATAATAGTAAGTTTAGTTCTTATTTCCCCTTCTAGTGAAAGAATATAAGTAACGCTAGATTTTTTTGTTAGTGACATCTTCCTATAAAGTTTGTTAGATTCTACCGAGAAGGGCCCAACCATAAAAAGTGTTGATTGTTAAGAAACAGTGAAGCTGAAATTTGAATTGTGAGGCCTCTAAAGGTTTACAATGAGTCATTGGATTTATAATTTAGAATAATAAGTTTGTACTTTGTGCTATAAGTAGCAAGTGATCTCTTTCTAAGCAGTCTTATCAAAGATATGTTAAATGTCTTGTCTCTTTTTGTTGTTATTGTTGTTGTTAGGTGCCACTGAGTCAGTGTCCGACTCATAGCAACCCTGCATACAATAGGCAAAACACTATTGTTAGTGCTTCTCTGCTGTTCATAGGATTTTCAGTGGCGGATTGATTTTGGGGAGTGGGTTGCTGAGTCCTCCCAAGCCCACAGCTCCTATTGTTCCCAGGCAGTCTCCCATCCAAGTACTAACTAGGCCCAACCCTGCTTAGTTTCTGAGATCTGATGCCACCCTGCTATGGCTGTAGGCTCTTTTCTCTTTTTGTTACTGATCTCTAAATGGTCACAGATTAATAGTACAGCAGGCAAGCTATGTTCATGAGTGATCACAGAAGGGAGTCTGTGCAAAAAAAAAAAAGCACAACTAACTACAAACATACACTAAAAAGGAAACTCTATAAACAACGTAGTAGTAGAAAACCGGTGAGGGATGCACTGGGCGCAGTGGCACACACCTGTAATCCGCAGCAGCTCGGGAGGCGGGAGGGTCACAAGGTCGAAGCCTGTCTCAAAAAGTCAAAAAAATGGGCTAGGGCCGCAGCTCAGTGGTCCAGCCCTTGCAAAGCATGCAGGCGCAAGGCCCTGGGTTCAACCCCCAGTACCACAAGAAAAAAAAAAAAAGGTAAGGGAGACAAATGAAGCTGTTGTATACATAAAGTACAAAGAGGTGATTCTGACCCACCTTGACCTAGGGTTAGAGCCTAAAGCATCAGGGCAAGAGAAGGGTGAGACACACCCCAGCTGGGACTCTTAAGACTAAATAGTTAACAAGTGTTTGGCGGATTAGGGTAAGGTTGTCTGATTGCCTGGCACATTAAGTATTAAATAAATACTTTAGGGTTTTCTTTTGTTTTGAAACGAAGTTTATTAATTATGGCTGAGAGACCGTACACAGTTTAGATTTAAGCATGGACATTCAGATAGACGGAAAAAATGATGCTGAAGGAAAGAATAATAGTGCACATCCAAGCCATGGATGCGGGCTTCTCCAGAGAGTGAAATGCTTAAGTGACGAGCCATAGCACACATGCAAGGCATGGATGCAGGCGTCTCAAGGGAGAAAAGAGCCTAATAAAGAGTGTAAATTGCCATGTTCATGTCTGTAGGAGTCATGACTGATCTTGCTTTACAGAAAATGCAGGTAAGTTAAGTATTCTCTAATACAGAAAAAGGGCTGGGATTTAGCTCAGTTGGTAGAGCACTGCGCTGCAGTCTCTGAGGTCCCGAGTTCAATTCTCAGCACCGCAAAAATGGGAGAAGGGCCTGGCAATCCGCTCCCAAGGCAATCCCAAAACAGCCATTGAAAACGCTATGAGGGTCGCTGAGTCGGATACCTACGGGATGGCACCTAACAACAACAACAACAATACAGAAAAAGAAACCTTCATACTAAATGCAAGTAGATTATTTTAAAACTTGGTATTTTCAGTCTTACACTCTGAGGAGGTAGCACTTAGAATGTGACGCTCTGAGCATCTGTTGTGATGGTAAGCAGGAGATGTAGGTGCAGCATCAGTTCTTCCTGGCCAATGGATGGTGGTCCCCGTTTTCCGCCTCCTGCGTCACTGCCCTACGCGGTCCGCACAGTTGAGCACACAGGTCAGTCACTGGCTGCTCCTTTACCTGCCTGAGCATCTCTACTGGTGCTAGAGCAGTGCCACAGGGGTTCACTTAATTCCCCACTGTCAATCCAGAGACACCCCGCACCCCATCGTCATAGAGAAGAGTAAGGATGCGACTAGGTTCTAACTACTATCGCCTGGTGACCTGACCTTGGCAGCTTTGCTTCTTTTCCTAGAGCTTTTTCTGTCTGCACGGCTGCTGTCTTTGTTACTCCCCCTCACACAGCTCACAGTACAGGATTCTGGTTTTCTTCTATCCCTATACCTTTCACAACTAAGTTCTTAATCAGACGTTTAGATGATGTAGTGAAAAGTTTGGGGGAAAAAAGTCATTGTGACTTTGAGGATGGTTAGACAATATAGTCATTGGTGTCAGACTCCTTGTTTGTTCTAAGAGAGCAGCGCTGGGCTTCAAGCTGGGAGTGTGCTGGTGGCTGATGGGGTCCAAAGGAGCAAACGGTGTGGCATTTGGGAAGAACTTCAGCTAGAGGGCAATGGGATGTCCAGCTACCTACCTGGAAGCATGAACAGCCATTCCTGACGTTTATCTTCTATTGCTGAGAAGTTAGAATGGCCTAAGACACAAGTAGGAAGTTTTAAGTGTTCAGTAAATTCCAGGCTCTCAGACTGTAGTCATCTCCTGAAAATTTCCACTAACGGCGTATATTAGTTCATCTGCCATAACAAATGACCACAGACTGAATAGCAAAAACAACAATATGGTTTTCTCACAGTTCTGGAGGTTGAAAATCTAAGATCAAGGTGGCAGCACAGTTGGGTTGTGGTGAGACCTCGCTTCCTAGCATGTAAATAGCCACTGTCTCACTGTGGCCTCACGTGCCAGGGAGAAAGAGCAGTCTGTTTCATGTGAGGCCACAGTCTTGGGACCTCACCCTTAGGACCTCATTGAACTTTATTTACTTCCTAAAGACTCTGTCTTCAGATCTGCGAATTAGATACTATTTGATAGTATTTGGTTTTCCTGCCCTTTAAATCCTAGTTAAGGTTTCCCAATGATCAGCTAAGATGATGAATGAACTTGAGCTGTGAGGAACAAGGGCAGAGGCAAGATTGAGGAAAGAGGGCTGGGATATAGGTCAGTGGCAGAGCACTTGCCTCGTGTGCATGATACTCTGGGTTTAATCCCTAGCATGGCAGGAAAAATAATTGAAAGAGAGGTCACATTGATAACCACTTGTAAATGGCTTCATGGCCATTACAACCCTGAGTGGCTATGCCTGTTTTAGAGATGAGACAGGCATGGGGCATTTAGGGAATTTAAGTCATGTTAAATTTAGATCTAGGATTTCAAATTTGGATCCAGATGGTCCAGAGTCACCTTCGTAAGTGCATAAATCATACGGTTTCTCCTGTCACCGCTATCAGGACAGCTAGAGACTTGGGGTTGTCACTGAGTGGCGCTGTGATGAGTCACATCTTGAACTTTGTGGAGACCAGCTATTCTGTTTCACCCTTCACATTTCTCAGGTAAGAAAAACAGGCCGAGAGAAGCTGAGTAACCACCTTGACTATGGGTTGAAAATGGCTTTTCAGTGTGGAATCTCATGTAAATATTTACTCAGAGCTTTTCCCTTTGTGGTGGTGCATATACATTTACTGTCTGAGATTTAAAAAAACAGGGGGTGTGGTGGCACATCCCTGCAAACCCGCACTTGGGACACTGAGGCAGGAGGATTGCAAGCTCCAGGACAGGCTGGTCTACAGAGTGAATTCAAGGCCACCCAGTGCTATTCAGTGAGATCCTGTCTCACTGCCCCCCAAGCAACTACACACATGCATGCTTTTCATTTAGGTCTTTTCATTGGCACTATGGTTTGAATAAAGATAATGTTGCCTTGTTCCATGAAAAAGTTGTTGTTGTTGTTAGGTGCCATCGAGTCGAGTCTGACTCATAGCGACCCTCATAGGGTTTTCAATGGCCGACTGTTTCGGGATTGCCTTGGGAGTGGGTTGCCACGTCCTTCTCCCATTTTGTGGTGCTGGGAATTGAACTCGGGACCTCAGAGACTGCAAAGCAGCGCTCTACCAACTGAGCTAAATCCCAGCCCATGAAAAAGTAGAAACTGTAAAAAGAAAAGAAAATGACCCAGTTGCCACGTCCTTTACTTTAGTGTCCTGACCTCTGTTTATGTTCTTACTCCCTAGCTAAGTACTAAGCACACCTGGAAGAAACCTTGAACATGTCAGCGCATTTTCCATCTTTCGGGTGAAAGTAATGTGTCTTAATCAGCAAGCGGATGTAACAGCCAATTCTAACTTTAGATTGTGCCACACAGGTTTCTGGAGCTCGTGCTGCCTTTAAGAACTCAGAGGCCAGGCGCAGTGGCGCATGCCTGTAATCCCAGCGGCTCAGGAGGCCGAGGCAGGAGGATCGCAACTTGGAGACCAGAGGCAGTCTGTGTAACTTAGTGAGACCCTGTCTCAAAAGAAAGTTAAAAAAAAAAAAAATGGGGTGAGGGTGTAGCCCAGTGGTCCAGCACTTGCAAAGCATGCAAGTACGAGACCCTGGGTTCAACCCCCAGTACCACAAAAAAAAAAAGGAAGGAAAAAAAAAAGAAAGAAAGCCAGAACTCAGAGGATCAAAGGATAAAGTAATGACAAAAAAAAAATCATTCTGACATTGATTTGTCATCTGTCATCGATAACAATTAATTTATCATATGAATAGCTGGTTCTGCAGTTCCCCACTAATTTGTCTCATTTGTAAATGGGGGAGATGACAATTACTAGGAGAGAACGCACATACAAGGCTCTTTGCTGTCCCTGAAGGCCTGTCCCTCCATAGGTAGTGTAGCCTAAAGCCCAGATACCTGCTTTGGCCCTGCTTAGGTTCCCAAATCATCTATTTTGGGTGTTTCAGGACCAACATGAATTTGGAACTCAGGCCTGATTTTTGCTTTTGTTTTGCCTATAATACTCCAAAGACTTAAAAATGCACACCCTCAGTGTGACAGCCTTGATCACACTTCAGGACATTTTCTGTCTTGTGTAGGGTAAGTCTTAGGATTAGGCGCCTTGGGTTGTGGGAGGGGTCTATTCAGGGGGCCGGGAAGCGTTGCTTCTCTTCGATCCTTAAGTCCCCTCAAGACTCAGGGCCACGGGTGTGAGCAGCTGGTCACGTGAGCCTATTCCCTTCCTGGCCCTGTTGTACATTCAGAAGTTCAGTTAAAATGAATCTTTGGGGGCTCTTTTTGGTTTCTTTGTTCAGAGGCCCAGGTTTTCAATCAATGGAGAAAGGATTATTACCCAAAAAGGACGTAGAGGTTGCTAGGGTGGGAGAGCACGTCAGGCAGCCACTGCAGAGATATTAACTCATTGTCTTCTACGCACCAAGGGCTTTGTACAAAGTATTTCCTGCTCCTCACGTTCCTATGAGCAAGCATGCTGGGCAGCTTGCCAAGGAGGCCTGAGGCACGTGCTGGAAACCCTACCCATGTCTTCCTGCCTCCCAGCCTTCTCCAGAAATGCCCCTTTGACAGGGTAGGCCTTCAGGAGCTCTGGCCTGTGCCTCCACTGGAGAAGGCAGACTTGGGAACACCGAGTGACTCCTGTCAGGTTCTGCTAGGGACTAGGCAGGGAACCAACTTGGGAACTAAGTTGGCCTTGTCTTGACCCGTCAGTTGAGGCTCAAAGAAACTCACATGCTGAAGAAAACTGGGCAAGGCCCGATTCCAACCCTTCCCTGAGGCCCTGCTGCCTCTCCTTGCGGAGGGGCCTCCCTGTGGTGTTTAGTAAGAGTTCTGGCCTCTGCCTTCTACACAGTATTAATGGCTCTTTGCTGAACTTGCTAATTTCGCTTCTGCCACAGCCAGGCACTTTGGGTTCAGCCAATCAATACAACAAACTATGCACACAGAGTTTTCCTTTTGTACTATGTATTAATACGCAGTTACTGTCAAAGGGCTCAGAGAGATGAAGTCCGGCCATCAAAGGGCTGTCACAGCACGTCAGGGTAGATATGGGTGAGAATGACCACATCCTAGAAGTACTGAGTGTATAATGCTCCATGTTTGTAATGAGTACACTGTTCTTATTGTGCAACCTGCATGCCATGTGCACCATCATGAAACACAGCAGCCCAATCATTTACACTGGTCCCAGTTGTCTGTCTTTGGGTCTGTTCTAGCCACGTTGAGGTGACTAACTCCTGGGGGTGCCACTCCTCAGGAGACAGAGCACTGATCAGTGGGGTATCAAGAAGAGCGAGAGACAGACCCTGTCTGGGAAAGCCCTCCCCACGCTGACTGGGCAGGCTGACTCGGGGGTCCCCCACGCTGGCAAGGCAAAAACTAAATTTTCCAGCTCATCATCTCACTTCCCAAGTCTCCCCTAAAATAAGCAGCTTTCCAGGGTTGTTTTGACCTGCACGGACTCTGCGCTTGGTGGAAAAGCCTTGCAGAGCGGGGCCAGGCACTTCCCGCCACAGCTGAGCAGGACAGCAGTGTCATTGCCGCCTGCTGGTTTCCTTCAGCAGGAAGCTGGGCCTAAGGCTGAGAGTCAGGGAAAACCAAAGGGCGGATGGGCGGAGGAGGAGCAGGTCTGCGGCTCATGGGGAGAGTTTTAGGGATGTTAATGTTGAGATGCACAATTAGACTGCAAGTTAAGACAACTAAGCGGTTGGTTCACAGGGGGCCGGAGCTCAGGGCAAGTCAGGCACCTGTAGATGGTGTTTAAAGCCATGGTCCTGATGAGACCACCACGGGAGGAGTGTGGGGGAAGGGGAGGTCACAGTCAACCCCGCAGGGTCTGTGGAGAGCAGCACTTCTCAAACTGTTGGGAGGTCTTAGGTCACTGAGACATGGCCTCAAAGGCCATTGTGGGGCACTGGTCTCTTGCCTTCTCTCTCTGTTTCCTTAATGAGGTGTGGTGGTCAGTTTTGCTGTCCGCCATGATACATGTACTGCCTCATCACAGGCCCAAAGCAATGGGGCCAACTGGCCAGCGACTGAAACCTCTGAAACCATGAGCCAGCGCGAACCTTTCCTCTTTTTCACCTGTTTATTTCAGGTGGTTTTTTATAGTCACAGAAAACTGATATAAAGGTTTTCCCCTGAGAAACTGGAAGAATGGAGGCACCATTTATGTGACCGGCTAAGGTGAGCAGGTTGGGGTGAGAAGAAAATCAGGCATTAGGTGTGGCTAGAAATTAGATTCTGTGCCCGGCACAGTGTTGTTGCTGTTAGATGCCATGGAGTCGATGTCCACCTCACAGTGACCCTACATACAATAGGCAAAACACTATTGTCAGTGCAGCATCCGATCCTGTCAGATCTCCAAAGCTAAGCAGGGTCAGGCCTGGTTAGTACTTGGATGGGAGACCGCCTGGGAACACCAGGTGCTGCAGGCTTCGGAGACAGACCCGGCAACCCACTCTCAAAAATCAATCTGCCATTGAAAACCCTATGAACAGCAGAAAAGCACTGACAATAGTGTTTCGCCTGTTGTACATAGGGTCGCTATGAGTCGGATACCAACTCAATGGCACCTAACAACAACAACAGAAATTAGATGGCTGGTACCCTTCAGCTGTCAGGTGAGCAGTTACATGCACAGTTCTGGAGTTCAGGCCAGAAGTCTGGGAAGATGCACATAAACTAAAGAGTCCCTGCGCTATGCTCCGTGTTTCAGTAGACAGATGCAGAGTGGTTCACCGGAGTAGGAGTGCAGCGAGGGAGGAGGAAAGGAGGGACTTTGTGGAGCTGTCCAAGGTTGGAAGTTTGGGGAGGTGAGAAGGAGCAGCTGGTGCCTGGTGTCCACAAAGCCAAGTGAAAAGAGGTCCCAAAAGGAGGGGCTAGGTGGCCATGTCCCAGTGAATGGGAGCCCAGGATGTGCAGTACTTTAAGGCCACCCTAATGAGGTGCTGCTCCGCATCAAGCTAACAAAACATGAGCTTGGAAATTTCTTATTTTTAGCCATTATGAAAACAGAAAGTCCGTCATATGCCTTACCACACTGCTTTCAATCTTACTAAATATCCTCATATTTATTACAAACGTTAAAGGGAAAAACACAAAAGCTTGCCCTGGTTCCAAGTCTCTCTCTGCTGTGTCCACAGTGAATCAAATGTGCCAAAAACTTTGTTCTTTGTACACACTCAGCCAGTGTTCAAATAATAGAAAATGTCCAGTATCACATTCCAGAAGAGACTCCTTGGTTCTGTTGACGTGTTTTCGGAGCAGGTTTCTGACATAAGTATGGATGTGTCTGAGCATGCGAGTGTGCGTGTGGGCATGCTTCCCAATGCTCTCATTAGTGAGATGGTCAACTCCTCAGTTCTCCAACAGACCCACATTGGTCCCTTATCATTTCTGAGGTTTTGATTCTCTCCACTCACCTTGCGTCCTCAACCCCACCTCGAGAAGGCACCTGTCACCTGTTGTTCTCACCTAGAGGTCCAGTCATGGTGAGGGACCTCGGGTGCCGCCTTCTGGGAGCTCAGGCTGCAGTGAGGTTTCTGAGTAGGGACACCTGGCAGACAGGCTAATGGCAAGGACGAGGAGTCAGCTCTCTGCCTATGAAATCTCAGTGCAGACACTGCTCAATTGTTGTTGTTGGTGGTGTTAGGTGCCGTCAAGTCGGTATCCGACTCATAGTGACCCTCTGTACAACAGGGGAAACACTATTGTCAGTGCTTCTCTGCTGTTCATAGGGTTTTCTATGGCAGATTGATTTTGGGAGGGGGTTGCCAGGTCCTTCTCCCAAGCCTACAGCTTCTCGTGTTCCCAGGTGGTCTCCCATCCAGGTACTAACCAGGCCCGACCCTGCTTAGCTTCCTAGATCTGAAGGGGTCGGATTCCACAGGGCTAAGGCTGCAGGCACTGCTCACTTAGGTTCCTCTAATAAGTTATTCTCTGAATTTGCAGAATTGCACTTATGGATAAGGGAACCCAATTAAAACCGAGTGGTATGGGATTTTTTTTTTTTCTGTTCAAGCCAATGGTTTTTTGTTTGTTTGTTTGTTTGTTTTTTAACTTACAAATTGCTCAAGAGCTGGGCACGGTGTTGCACACTTGTAACCCCTGCTCTCAGGAGGCAGAGGCAGGAGGGTCCTAAGTTCAAGGGCAGCCTGGACTACATAGCAAGTTCTAGGCCAGCCTGAGTAATGTAAGTAGACCTTGTGTCAAAAGAAACAAAAACAAAAAAGAGTTGTTCAAAGGTCCTAGGTGCAAAACCTTCTAGGTGCAGGAGTTTCGTCGTGGATGCTGAAAGGCTCTAGGTGTGTGACTCACTGTTATCTAACGTAGGTAACGCATGAGGACGGCTCCGGCCTTAGGCAGGCCACATTGACAGCCTGCAAGGACACTGACTACCTTCCTAGGGATCTGGTGTAAGAGGCCTTTTCTGGTATAAAGAGAAACTAGAACACCGCGCTTAACCGTGAGGCTAATTCCAGAACTGATTAGAGTGTTAACAGCAATCTGGAAAACAATGACGTTAATTAAGAGGAAGTACTTTTAGGGAGGGAAGAAGCTCTTTGCTCTTTATTCTTTTTGCCAGTCTCTCCTGCTTCAGTCTGGGGATCACTAAGCCTTTTGCTACTCCAGGTGGGGTCTCTGGACCAGCAGCATCGTGTGACTGGGGAACCTGTTAGAAAATGCAGTCATACCGATGGCCGACCACCCCGGGGGCCAAGCCGCCCTCAGCTCTCCCATGGTTATCCAGCTGCGGTCCAGCTGCTCTCGGCGTCCTCCTGTGCGCTCAGAGCCTCTTCCCCACAGCAGCCAAAGACAGCCTGTGACCACGTGGCCCTCTGCCGCCTGACATCCTGCCTTACTTTCACGTTGCTCTCCAAAGTTCTATGTGGGCCCCTCGGCCTGCTTCCTGCTCTAAGTTTCCATCTCCTGGTCTGCAGAGCTGGACCCCAGACGCACTGGCTTCTAAGCCTTCGCTCAGAATCGCTGAGCAAGCTGTCAGCTCAGGGCTCTGCGTCTGCAGTGGCGTCCGTCGGGAACGCTCCTCCTCCCACGTTCCCGAGTCTGTAACGCTCCTCCTCCCACGTTCCCGAGTCTGTAACGCTCCTCCTCCGACGTTCCCGAGTCTGTAACGCTCCTCCCCCACGTTCCCGAGTCTGTAACGC
>VMDO01001747.1:0-61985 GCA_007922755.1 Pedetes capensis
AAAATAATTAATACAAGGATGCATATATAGCATAAGAAAAAGAGAAGGAGAATAGAAAGAGGGAAGAGAGTAAAACAAGGAAGGAAGCAAATAAAAATTAAAAAAAAAAAAAAACTTCACGCATACACGCTCCCACCCACATATAAAATCGCTTATAGTCAGGTGCGGTGGTATGCACCTGCATTCCCAGCAGCTTGGGGGCAAAGGCAGGAGGCTCACAAGCCCAAGATCACAGGCAGCCTGCGCAACCCAGAGAGACCCTGTGTCAAAAAGTAAAAATATGGGCTGGGGGCGCAGCGCAGCGGTCTAGCACCTACAAAGCGAGTAGGCGCAAGACCTGGTTTCATACCCCCATACAAAACAACAAAATCAAACCCAACAACAAATAAACCAAACCAAACCAAAACAAAACAAAACAAAAACCCCAAGGAAAAAAAAATCAAAACAAAAACAAAACAAAACCATGCATACACGCTCACACACACTTATTAAACCAATCCCTGGAGAAGGACATCATGTTTGGAAGAGTGGCAGGTCAACGCAAAAGAGGAAAACCCTCCACCAGGTGGATTGACACAGTGTCTGCAACAATGGGCTTAAACATAAATAAGATTGTTTGCCTGGCACAGAACCGGCAAGTGTTTCCATCTGCTGTACATAGGGTCGCTATGAGTCGGACTCGACTCGAAGGCACCTAACAACAACAACAACAACATGATATCCTTTCACCATAACTCTTCAATCTCCATGCTGAGCAAATAATCTGAAAAGCTGGAATTTACCAAGAAGAACACAGAATCATGATTGGAGGAAGACTCGTTAACAACCTGCGTTATGTACATAACAACTCTGCTTGCTGAAAGTGAAGAGGATTTGAAACATTCACTGAAGAAGATCGAAGAACACAGCCTTCCGTACGGATTGTGACTCAACATCACAAAACAAAATTCCTTACAACTGAGTCAGTACTCAACTTCATGATAAATGGAGAAAAATTGAAGTTATCCAAGTTTTTTTTTATTTGGTTCTACAGTCAACACTCACGGAAGCAACAGTCAAGAAACCAAAAGACACATTGCATTGAGAAAAGCTATTGCAAAAGACCTCTTTAAAGTGTTGAAAGTCATGATTTCACATTGAAGATGAAGATGTGCCTGATTCATGTCACGGTATTTTCAGTCACATCATATGGTTGTGAAAGCTGGACATTGAATAAAGGAGACAGGACAAGAATTGATGCTTTTAAATTGTGGTGCTGGAGATAAGTATTGAATATACCATGGACTCCCAAAAGAACCAGTTGATCTGTCCTAGAAGAAGTACAACCAGAGTGCTCCTTGGAAGCAAGGATGGTGCCAGGTGCAATGGTGCATGCCTATAATCCCAGCTTGGGAGGCAGAGGGCAGGAGGATCCCAAGTTTGAGACCAGAGGCAGTCTAGGTAATTTAGTGAGACCCTGTCTTCAAAAAGTAAAAAAAAAAAAAATGGGCTGGCCGTGCAGCTCAGCACTTGCAAAGCATGCAAGAGCAAGGCCCCGGGTTTAACCCCCAGTACCGGTAAAAAAAAAAAAAAAAAAAAGGAAGCAAGGATGGCTAGACTATATCTTACATATTTTTGAAATGCTGTCAGGAGGGACCAATCCCTAGAGAATGACATCATGTTTGGGAGAGTAGTGGGTCAACAAGAAAAAGAAAGACTTTCAACTAGATGGATTGACACCATACCTGCAATAATGGGCTTACATATAAAAGAGATCAGTGCCTAGCACAAGAATTGAGGTAATTTTTCATTCTGTTGTACATAGGGTTGCTATGAGTTGGACTCAATACAATGGCACCTAACAACAACAACATGATATGTTTTGTATTGGTATACCCCACTTAATCTCTCGTTTATGAACATTTGAGTCATTTCCAGCCCTCACTTACAAACATTTGAGTTATTTCCAATATTGTACTAGTAGGAGATTACTATTATAAATACCTTTTACATATATTATTGTTTAAATGTGTAAGCATATCTAGAAGACAAACCACAGCAGTGGGATTCTGACTCAAAGCAGGAATACACTTATAATGTGGATAAATGTTGCCAAATTGCTCTCCTTAAAAGTTATACAAGTTCTATGTGCATCGTGTGAGAGTATGTTTCCACATAGCCTCCAAAGAGTGTATGTTAACTACATTCACATTACATGATTTTGCTAATCTGAGAAGTGAAAAAATAGTATTTTATGTAACTTTAATTTTCATTTCTTATGAGTGAGACTGAACATCATTTGTTATCCATCATTTCTAGTGGATATGGTAGTATGCACTTGTAATCTTAGCACTTGAGAGGCTAAAGCAGTAGGATTCCAACTTCAAAGCCAGCCTGGTCTACAAAGAAGACTTTGTCAAAAATTCATTTATATTTCATGTTCTGTGAATTTCTGTTGGTATCAGAAGCCTATTTTCTTATGGATTGGGGGTTATGAAGTGTCAATATCAAGAATATGTGAACATGCCAGATTTGCGGAAATCTTAGCAACTGATCGCTAACCAAAACCAGTCCTGTTGTGGCATGCAAGACTCTTGGAATTTATCTACTTTTGCTGGAAAAGTGGACTACCATGATCATCCTTTGGAGTATCACTTTCTTTGGGAAATGATTCTAATTAATATTGAGAGAAATAAAGAGAGAATGTGATTAAGCATTCATATTGCCAAATTAATTCCTGTGGTGATTCAGTTCCCTGATACCATTAGCTTCGATTAAACATCATTCTTGTAAAGATAATTAAGAACTAAAGCTTATTAGTTGGGTAGTGTCACTAAAAAAGGTGAATAGGACCATAGTCACAGTCATTTACATGCAGGTCCTTCTCTCTTTGGCAGTGTGGAGGAAGTGGCCACACCAGAGTTGAGGTCTCTTGAGTAATTAAAACTGCTATCTTATAGCCCCATTATGGAGGTGGTTTTCTGAAATTGGAAGGGACCTAAGGTTATCCAGCTCTTCTCCCTTGCTAGATGTAGAGACACAAACACACACACACAGACACACACACACACACACAGACACACACACACACACACACACACACACGCACTGCTGCTTGTCAAATTGCTCCCTAACTCTTGAGGAAAAGAGTTTGGTTTCCTTTCTCCTACGACTTTCCTCTCAGGGACACACTGACCATTCAGAACCCACGTCTAGAACTCTAGTGAGGCCTTTGGATTTCCTCTCCTACATGGGCAATTTGATTTGCCTTCAGTTCATGCCTGGCATGTATGTCAGGATTTGACCATGGCCAGAGCAGGTTGTCCTTACTCTGGGTTAGGCCACTATGAATCTCAAGCACCTTTTTGAGAGAAAGTGGGCTGAAAGATATGAAGATGGTCACATAGGTTGATTTTGTTTGGTTGGTTGGTTTTAAAGTCCAAAGGTGCACCCCCAGCTTTCATACATTTGGCTTCATTTGGCTTTCTGGAGCTAGATCTCCCCCTCTGCCCAATCCTCTCCCCATCCAGCTTGCTGGTAGAAGGGATAAGGCAGAAAGCAAAGCAAATCAGGTACCCAAGGCCAGTGGTGGGTCCTAGGAGGGCCACTGGGCCAGGAATAGCTATCTTCATCAACAGCCTTACACTTAGACTTACCATGATTTGCTATGCACGTCACAGAGATTCTGACTGGGTTCAATGGAATAAGGGTATAGTGTTAAAATGTGTGTCCCTGCAGGAGATCACAGAGCCTTGCTTATTGTATAATAAGAGTAAGCATTTCTATGAATCCTGTAATTATAAAACACTCTTTTGGGAGTTAATATGTTAGCTTGTAAATGTAAAAATTTTAAATATTCCATAATTTGTGTAACCTTATCTTAACATTTCCTTATTTTAAAAGAATAAAGAATACCAGAGGTTCCCCCAAATTTAATGTGGCCCAGGCTTCCCTCAATTTCCAATAATATCACCTTACAGCTTTCAGTCTTGCTATTCCTTCTGCCTGGAACATGGTTCCCCCAGATCCTTGCACAACCAGGTACTCAAGAAAGCTGGAAGCTGGGCGCTGTGAAATTCTAGCAACTCTGGAGGCTGAGGCAGGAGGATCATAAGTTTTAGGCCAAAGGCAGCCTGTACAACTTAGTCTCAAAATTAAAAAATTAGAAAGGGGCTGGGGTGCCCTCAGGAGTAGAGCACTTGTATAGCATGCTCAAGGCCCAGGGTTCAGCTCCCTAGTAGAGAGAAAGGGAAGGAAGG
This sequence comes from Pedetes capensis, assembly GCA_007922755.1. NCBI lineage: Eukaryota > Metazoa > Chordata > Mammalia > Rodentia > Pedetidae > Pedetes > Pedetes capensis. Next base: position 4,239 of record VMDO01001747.1, read on the forward strand.
AGGGAGGGAGAGAGAGAGAAAGGCATTATATACTTCAGTACCAACCAGATAATGAGATATGCTGTTGACTAGTCTTTCACAATGTTAGGCAGCAGCAGCAAGCCTCAGCTCCCAGTCAGCAATGTGATTGTGAGGGTGAACAATCCTTATCTAGAGTGTTCTATGTTGCTAAGCTGTGATGTTAGTGGCTTAGGCTTTTTCCCAATGCATTCTCAACTTAAGATATTTTAAATTTACAACAAATCTATTCAAGAATTAGGGAGTGTCTGTTGGAAGGAAGTGGCAACAGAATTTAGAGACTCAGGGGCAGCATAAAGGCAAGAGAAAATCCAAGATAACTCAGGGGTTTTGGCCTGAGTAATTGGGTAAATGAGGAGGCTGTGGGGTGTGGGTTTGGGTGTTGGGGAATCAATAATTCTGTTTTGAACATGCTGAGATTGGAATGCTTTTTAGATATTCAAGCAGAGATGCCACCTGGATATATGTACCTCCTAAATCTGCAGCTCAGGGGGCAGGTCATGGCTGCACACATAATTATAGGAGTCATTAGCATTTGGCATGAAAATGAATGAGGTAAGAGAAGAGGGCCAAATCCTAGGGAATATCACTGTTTACACGTCTGTAGAAGGAAGAAAAGAGGAAGGTGTCATCAGTGAGGTAAAAACATATGTTGTACTCAAAGCCAAGCAGAAGAGAGATTAACTCCTGTAGTGCTGCTGAAATGTGGCAAATGAAGAGATCAGGGAAGATTTTAAAGTAACATTAAAGGTGATGCATCTTCAGACATGATTTCTAGAAGAATCTTCTGACTAGAAGTAGATGCTACCTATATTGCATTTTAAATGTGTCATATTGCTATAGTTTTAAACTCTGGGATGCAGAAACATTTTATTTTATGCTTCTACAGAATAAAACTAAATTCAATGAAAAGTAATTGCACCTTAATAATGATTCAGGAAAAGAGAACAAATTGGTGCGCCCTGGGCAACTTTCTAGTAGATTCTTTTCCTAGCTGGGAGATGATTTATAATACTCAATAGTATGTTCCTTTTGTTTTATTTCACTTTTTAAAATAAAATTTATAGAAAGGAATTAGTAAGTTAGTTTTTGTAGTTGTTTCCAAACTGCATAACTATAGCACCCTGTCCTTTATTGTTATTTATCATGTAAAGCAAGACAAGAGTATTCTCATTATGTAAAGGTTGTAGATGCCTTGTTGTTCTATTGTTTCTCATTCTAACTAATTAAAATTCTTAACCAGATTGTAACACGTAGGAAACATTCTATGTGTAGACAGTGTGCATTTCAGAGTCGTGCTGTATACAAAACAATGTCTGGGGAAGTACTTAATGGAACAAATTCAAACCAGATTTGTGTAATTAGTGATAATTATGCATAAAAGATCAGGTGAGCAAATTTCTCCCTCACTCTCACTTAAACTTTTACAAGGAGCATTAGTTCTAGGGCCACCAGAGTCCAATTAAAGTAGTAATTTAATAAACGTTCTTCTAGTACCATGAAGGAATTGGCATTTGCCCACCTGATGTGTCTGGTTTAGGGGACTAAGTTATGCCTTTGGGAGGGTTTACCGTATTATGTGTTAAAGATACATCTTATCCTTAATAGGTTTCTTGTGTATTTGGGGGGTTATTTAACTACGCTTTTATGGAACCATTTTTACTCTCTTAAAACTCTAAGTCAAATAATTATGTGTGAAGAGTTAATGATTTTGTTCTCTGTTGTTTGGGTTCTGTCTTTCCTTCATAATAAAAGCATATGAAAAAGAAAAATTTAGCCTTTCAATAATCTACATTTGCATGATTTTTATTTGTGCCAAATATAATTAATTCATACTTATCAAAGGCCCAGGGTGGCATGGAGCTAGTATTTATTGAGCCATTGCTAAATACCAAGATATTATTCCCATCAGAAAGATAAGAAAATTGAGGCTTAGGGAGTTTTTGTAATTTCCCCAAAGTGAATGAAGAAAGCAAGTTTCAAACATTTTATGAACATAAAGCCTGTATGTTTTCTCCTACTCTGTGTTAACTGTCTACAAAAAAAAAAAAAAAAAAAAAAAAAAACCTGTGTTCTTATTTCCAACAGTTTTCAGACTACATTGAGATAAAATGAGAAAGATTGGGCATTGTCTGCATGCAGTCTAATACATACATGCACTCTGTTAGTATAACTTCTAAGAAGAAAGGTTCTACATGAAAAGAGTTACCTTTTCTTCACAGCCAGGCAAAGTGGTGCATGCCTGTAATCCCAGGAAATTGGGAGGAAGAGGCAGGAGGATGGCAAGTTGGAGGCCAGAGGCAGTCTGCATAACTTAGTGAGACACATCTCAAAATAAAAAAAAAAAAAAAGTTAAAAATGAGCTGGGAGTCTGGCTTAGTGGCAGAGTGCTTGCAAAAGGATGCATGAGGCCCTAGGTTCAAAGAGTTACATTTTCTGCTTATTTCCAATTGGCTTATCATTGCTGGTGAGAGAAAAAATTAATGTGGTAAATATATGTCCTCTTTATATTTTTAATATTTGTAAGAGGTCTACATGATTCACTGCCTAATTGAGAAGAGATCATTTAGTGGATATACATCTGATCCTTAAGTTTGGTAGACATTATTCACAGAACAAGTAGCTCTCAATTCTGTGAGCTCTAAGAATGAGCATTCAGCCTTTGCATTATACTTCATCTCAATTGTACAGAAATATCTAAGATAAGATGAAAGTTTTAGGATCAAAAGAAGAAAATTCTAGGGTCAAAAAATGGGAAAAGATGGTTTAATTACGCAAGTTGCTTGAGGCTTTCTGGTATTTCCCCACCAAACTTAACATCTTTTTTTATCAATTAAGTTTGTAGATACTTAACAAAAGTGGCAAAGCTTTTTACTTAGTTTAACAAAGAATTTTTGAACCTAACCAATTTTAGCTAAAATTTCTCATAATTAGAATATTAAAAAAAACTAGAAATCATCTCCTTAAAGGAAGATGCTGACAGAGTAGCACCAGTGGCGCTTACTTCAGTCTTATGATCTCTCTTTACATAAGTAGGACAGTTTTCAGATAATACAGAAATGCATTTACTTATTTCCACTAATATATCCCTAATTGTCAAAGAAGCAAATATCTGAATTTTATTTTACCCAGACTAGCCATTATGTGGTTTTTACTCTTTCTATTACAGTAAATATCATGTTTTTTAAAGCCTGTCTTAAGCAAAATAGAAGCCAATAAAGGCTGAAGTTATGTATTGTTACATATTGGAGAAACATAAAGACAGGCTATACTTAAAATGAGTAGCCAAATTATTCAATTGATTTACAACCAAATGCATGACCTGTCTAACTACTTTTTATGCAGTGGATATGTGGATAGTACATAGTAAGTGGCATTTGGGCCCGCCTCTTCAGTGTCTGCTGTGTTGTGCTTCAGTTTTTCACTTTGGAACACTGAGATAAACTAACTTCCCACCTAGCTGTTCTTCTATAAGCCATGGACTTGCATTGCATATTTTTCATATTTGTGGATTTTGTCTAAACTAAATTACAATTTATCTTAAAGCATCCCTTGATATCATGTGGCAATACTAAATGTAGAATTTCAAAACCTATAAATTGTATATATTAAAGGAAAATTTTCACATACATTTTCTGAAAAGTTCAAGTTCCTAGAATATTATAGGAACTCAGTACTATCTTGATCTTCGCTTTTGGCTTTAAACTCCTGGTCATTCTACTGTGAGCTCCAGAAGAACCCTCTGGGATGAAGATGTTGATGTTCACCTTCTGCTCATTTTATGTTGCTGTGTAGGATAGGAGAAGAAGGATGTCTTGGAATTGAGTAGTCTTTTTGGATCTCCTATTCCTGTTTGCTTTTTCTTAGTAGTGCTTATAAATAGATACATGTAAATAACTATGTACAATAAATATACATATAATATATATATATTTGTTTATATTCATCTGTATTTGTATGTGTGTACATATGCACACACACATGCACACAAATATAGATAGGTAAATAGATAGATAGATAGATAGATAGATAGATAGATAGATAGATAGATCGATCGATCAGGGTACCAGAAAATGTATATACACTTCGAGAGATGTTATATGTGTATTACTTTTCAAAGTTAAATTAGGGTAGCAATGTGTAGTATGATGTTACTGATTGTATTTCTGCTATCACATCTGAACAAACATATAGCACATTCACAAAACAGCAAAATGAAAGTTTTCATCCCAACATGTATATACATTTTTGGCACACTCGGTGTGTGTGTGTGTGTGTGTGTGTGTGTGTGTGTGTGTGTGTGAGTGTGTGTATGTAATATAAGTCTGCAGCCACAGCATTGTGGCATCCAATCCCATCAGATCTCAGAAGCTAAGCAGAGTCAGACCTGGTTAGTATTTGGATGGAAGACTGCCTAGGCACACCAGGTGCTGTAGGCTTGGGCAATGGACCTGGCAACCCACTCCCAAAAATCAATCCGCCATTGAACACCCTATGAATAGCAGAGAAGCACAAATAAAGTGCTTTGCTGGTTGTATGCCGGGTCGCTATGAATTGGATACTGACTCAATGGCACCTAACAACAACAACAATATATATAATCTATTCCTTCTTGATTATCTCATGGCATTGATATACAATTGCTCTAAAAATATAAACTGTTTATATTAAAAATACTGGTCTGCCTATCAATATTATATTTCATTTTAAAAATTCTGTTTCAAATATAAAATGACTTAAAGTTACATGCTTAGGCGTACCCTTCTAAAACTTTACCTTTGTGATTTTGAAATGCCTGAAGGCAAACGATATGGCAGATAAGACTAAATGAGAGAAAATTTCAGTCATCATCAATGCACCTCCTCTAAGGTATTATTGCTAATAGAATTCAATATAGTTTTACATGATTAATGATTGAAGTGTCCCAAAGCAGATCCAAAATTCAATAATGAAACTGACAAACAATGATAGAAGGAAAGGTTTCTTTCATTCTAGATGTCTGTAAGTGTCAGTAACTTGTTAATTGGAAAACTGGAAGAGCCCTACTGAGTATAATGCTACAGAATCAGTTCAAAATTAAACATCCACATATTGTGTAGTTGAATTGCATTTTCCTTCTTTATCCTAATTAAGTATAAAAGCTGAATCTTTGTTCAGGCAAGATTTATGGGAAAAAATAATGAAATTGATGAGGTAGATATAACCCAAAGAGGGTTAGACAAGCAAGTAATTTATGAAGAAATTGTGTATCTGAATAATTTTTCTCAGAAATAAATGAAGATAATTTGAAAATCTCTGGACTATTAAGTCTAGGTACCTGGGTTTTAATTTTTAGTTTTCCACTGACAAATTGAGTCATAATAACCCATTTAATATCAATTAATTTCTTCAACTAAACCTGAACAAATGTTAGCCCATTGCTTAAAAAGGGAAAGATAGGTCAACTATCCCTCTCTCTGATTTTTATACAGATTTTAGACAGATTTTAAATGTCCCTAAGATTCAGTTTTCTCCTTTATAATAATTGGGATAATAATTTTTGTGGCAGTACCTTGGGTGTCGAACCCAGAGCCTCAGGCACAAGTACAATTGCATTACTTGAGATATGAGGATACAGAAGCTTATAGAGATGAAATAATGTGCCTAAACTTACCCTGAAGCATCTAAGCATTAACATACATGACATTATAGGGTCTTCTTTTAACTACTATGATATACTGTTTACCAAAAAAATGATTCATATCCTTTTTTGAATTCTTTTTGTGTGTATAAAGAGAGACACATCTTCACATAGTAGTTACTACTAATGTATTATGTATTGCTAAATGTCACTGATATATGGGCTTGGGACAGCATTTAAAGATCTTTTGAAATTTCAATGTAGAAAAAGATATCATCTGAACTTTTAGATCTCACTTATTTGTCATGAGTTCTTGGTTTAATTTATGGTATAAGATTCAGGGTTCTTTCCAGCATATGAAAAAATCCCTTCAAAGAATGCCTTTTAGCCACAAAGCTCCAAGCATTTTAGGAGATGAAATCTGGCTGAATTTATCTCTCTTACTCTGCCTCTGTGTGCAAACCATTCCTTACTGGTGATGCAATTATGAACTGGGGCTTATAATCTTAAAATGAATAGATACTAGGACATTCTCTTTTCTCTTTTAGTATTCTATACAACATGTCCATAGCCTGCTGTGTACAATATTTCAAGCCTTTCGTTAGTGTTCATGTAGCTAAAAATGGGGAATAAATCTTGGACCAGGCAACATCTAGGAGTGTAGTGGAGAAAATGGTGGCCTGGCATGCAGTTGGCAAGGAGGTAGAGTCTGTCTTACCTCTCCCCTCGATAACCAGGCCTATCACAACAAATAGCCAGGCTCCAGAGTGGGAGATTTGCAAGTCATTGTCAGAGACAGGAGTGATTTGTGCAGCTGAGTCACTGGGCAGAAAGGCATGGACTCTACTGGACAAGACTTTCCCAGGCAGCTTTCCAAAACAAGGTGACTAGAACCCACCAGCCTTTCTTTCCAAGATTGTCATCTCTCCTGGCTGTGGATCATTTTTGAACTGATTTCTTTCCAGCATGAGGGAGGAGGGCATAACTCACATCTGGATGCCTTAGGAATAAACATACACATGCCTGGAATTGTCACATATTTTTCTTTACTAATTCACTGCTAGGTCAAACAATAGCAAATGACTGCTTATCAAACAAATGACATGCGCTTTTTAATGCATGAGTAAAGCAGGATTTATTATGTCTGTCAGAATCTAGGGTGTCTGTGATTTTTGTTATTTAGAGGCACACTTTGGATACTGTCGGGTTTACAGTAAGAGGCAGTGATTATATCAATAAACCTCACAAGAGTGTTAGGACAGAAATAATTTTTGTATGGAAAACACTAAAACCATTTTCAATTCACCACAATTTCACTGTAATGCAATAGTTCATGCAGCTCTACCACTTACTAGCTGTATGACCTTGGGTGAGTTATTTATTCTCCCTGAGCTTCGCTTTCCTCTATAATAAAATGAGAATAGTACTGACCTCATAAAATTCCTATGAGAATTGAATAAAATAGCATAAATAAAGCTCCATAATTGAAACACTGCTGTTCAAGAGATGATGGTTCCATTCTATCTGGTAGAAGAAGCTGAGTAGCACACAGGAGCCAGTGAGGACATTGCAGCAACAAATACTTTTATTTAATGGCATCCATCATATGACCTTTAATATGAACTCTTCTGAGCAGAGGTTTAATATTATAGTCATAAGTATTATTATCCCAGGCAGGCACCATTGTGCATATTTATAATCCAAGCTTCTCAGGAGTCTGAGGCAGGAGGATTTCAGGCTTGAGACCAGAGGCATCCTGGGGAACTTAGTGAGATCCTGTCTCAAAAATAAAAAAAATATTAAAAAGGAAACTGGACCTATGTACCACACACCAAAAAATTATAATCTAAAAATATCAGATTGCAATCCTCATTTCTTCACATAACTTACATACAACTGACCAGGAACTTTGACCTGAGGCTCACTTTTTCTTCCATTTACTTTGAATTTACCAATAACTTCTAACTTCATTCATCTTCTCTGATGCCACAGTGTCCTATCTCTTATTTCACTATTTGGAAAACTAATGAAAATAGACACCTGGAAAAAGTCTTTGGATGATTTTTGTTGTTGTTGCTGTAGACATATTGGCAACATCCTTTGTTTCTGAGGCCAATTAAGAATAAGGTGAGATATTTTAAAAATTACATATTAAAATAAGAGGAAATGAAATGAGAGTTGTAAGTCACACATAGATAGTCACAGGTAGCCTTTGTTCTTCAGCCAGATCAATAACGGTTGGGAGAATGATCTAGGCTTCTAACCCCAAAGTGTTATTCAAGGTTATGAATGTGCATGTTACTCTCTGTGTTATTCCAGGATGTTTGATGTAGAGACAGATTTTCAGCTCGTATGTTGGAAACTTAGTTTAAATAGGGGCAGTAGTACTTTTTTTTTAAGTTTCATTTAGAAATTTGCCAGCAATAGTGACTATCTGACCATTTTTGTACAGAGGAATTTACCTGCAGTTGATATTTGGTTTGGTTTATGCTGGTTAACAAGGATACAAATTAAAAGAGGAAAAATCATCTTGAATCATTAAACTAGATCTTAAAGTTGTGATAACTTATAAAATTCCATCATGTCACTAACAGACAGATTGTCAGAGCAACAAATGAGAGCTTTAAAGGCTAATTGCTCCATAATCAAAACTAGGCATGAATGCACTGCTCCACTAATACCTGTGCATCATTCTTTTTTTAAAGTGACGTCGGTGTTCATTCACACATTCGCACCAGATTTAGACCTCCTAAAATAAAGTGAATCTGATTGCAGTTTTCTTCCTCTAGTTTCTATTATCAATCTTGATTTCATTCTAGGAACTGTCATGCTGAAGATTTCTAACATAAAAACCTCTGCGGTAATGTCACGGAAAAAAAAGGCTCTTGCTCTTGGAAAATCCTGGTTTACCATAAAGCTCTGTTTTTTAATCTATAATTTACATTACAAATACAAGAAAAAGTCATAAAGAGCCAAAATTGTGATTCAAATAATCAAGAAATATGATCATATGAATAATCCAATTTTGAAGTGATCATTGTCATTGGAATATTTTTAAAAATCAATGTTAATATTTTTCATGAAGACATTTTTAATATTTTGTTTCATGAATTATTTCAAGAAAACTGATGCACCATTTTAAATTTTTCTCCCAAATTTGCTCCAGGCCGGACTATTATCAATAATAAAAACAACTTATAAATTTCATACATATTAGTAAAAAACTAAGAGGAAACCATATTTCTCCAATTATCTTGTTTATATCTATTTGATCCTACCACTCAGCTCTAGTTGCTCTTGTATAAAATCATATTCTTATTCTATGAGTCTCCAGAAATACTCAGATATGATTGAGCCTGTTTCATATAAATGTATATCTTTTCCCTAAAAAGTTGCGTACTTTTTAAGACTGAATTTAAAATCTGGTTTTAAATAGCCCATACCATACTGGCTACCCTTAGGTCATTCATATTTTTCATCAGATTGTCATTCTAATGCAAGAACATGCTTAATCTATGTGCATTTAACAACGTGAGATACTGAGAATGTCAAATGGCATAATCTAATAGATAAGCTAAAGGTTTAAAGCATTTAGTCCTCCCTAAATGTGGAGAATGTGGAAGCTGTACTGAATTTAAGATGTTAAGGTATTAAATTAGGATCTGAAATAGTAATGAAAATGGGTCTCCTGGGAAAGAATCCAGTCCTCTAAAAATGTTGATTCTTTGATGATGAGGCAGGTCTGTAACTGCATTGCTCTGGCTCATCTGTCCTTGCTGGAAACAACATGAAGAAGAAGCATAGGAGTTATCCTTTGTGATCCAGACACATTAGCAATAGGAATGCCACAGGCAGAAAATGTGCAATTTCATGCCCATTAATTTCAGAGAGGATTTACAAATTAACCTGACTAGGACTATTACTCTTCCAAAAGGCTCACAGATATCACTGAGACCACAGATATCACCACAGACCACTTCCACAAAGTTGATCAGATGTTTGGGACCACTGCAGTCCTCTTTGTCCCTGTGTTCAGATCAGAGGTCAAGGTCTGTGTTGGCGACCTTCCTAGTTTCCAGGAAACTGTGCAGATGCAAGGAAGGGATTGCATGTGAAAGACAAGAGTTTAAGGAGACACTGCCATGGAAAATTCTGCCCCCATGTTCCTGTCATGAGGCAGGATATAACTTTTCATTTTTATGTGTCCTTTACTAGCTAGGGAGCAATAATTCAATACCACTTCCTCTTTCCACCAGTATAAATTGACTAATAGATTATTATTACAATCTATCAATTACCTCATGTAATCCGACCTAAATTATATCCACCCCTATAATTCAGCCATTTTAGCACTATTGAGAGGTTTAAAGTGGATCAAGAGATGGCAGAATTCATTCATGATCATAACATTACAAGTTTCATTTCCATTTAGTGAAATCATTCCATCAGCAATTTGATAATTGCAGTCTTGAAAGCCTGGTGATCTTTAGGGAGTTTACTGATAATACTGGCTTTCTATCAACTCCTTTGTAGGTTGCCACTAACACAGTCAGGTAAGACATCAACACAGGTGTATCCTCATTCCCTGTGTGATTGCTTGCTATTGGTCATATCAATAGGAACATTAATGTGCATGTGAGTTTCCTGGAGAATTTGTCATACAAAAACTCTGATTCTATAGGTTGATGAGACATGAGGGTTTGCGTTTTTGACAAGCTTTCAGGTGATACTCATGTAGCTTGTCCATGGGCTGCATTTTGAAAAGCAAAGAGTTAGATAATGGAACAATAAGGAAGAAAAATGATCCTATAAAATAGGCCTACAACCACATGAGGCATATAGTTGATGCTGTTTTTATATGTGATATTTAATCCCTGAAATGGTATATTAGTCAGCTTTTCATCACTGTTACAAATTCCTGGAAGAGTATTAAAGAAGAAAGGATTTATTTTGGCTAATGGTTTCAGAGGTTCCAGTCTATGATCAGTTGGCCCCGTGATATTGGCCAGAACATTATGATGGAATGAGTGCGTGGTGGAGCAAAGAAGCTCACCTCAGGGCAGACAGGAAGCAGAGAGAAAAAGAGGAAGGGGCAGGTGAAAAGATATGCCCTTCAAAGGTATGCTGTCAGTGACCTATTTCTTCAACCAGGGCCCACCTCCTACTTTTCACCACCTCCCAGTAAAGCTATCATATTAGGAATCCATCAAGGAATTAACCCATTGATTACATCAGAGCCCTCAGGATCTAGTCGCTTCCCTAAAGCCCATCATCTGGCAACCAAATCCCCAATACTTGACCCTATGGGAGGCATTTCATGTTCAAATATAACAAGTGCCTCTATAATTATGATTAATATAATTTAGGAAACATCCTGTCATTGTGAAGAAACCACTGGACCTTAGTTTTTAAAGTGAAGGTATGCTCTCTTTGGATGACTTTTTTTAATGTCCAAAAGCAAAAGACCTAATCTCTTCAAGAATATAAAGCACATCTGTGTCTGAATTATAAAATTATAAGGAAACCTACAGAGTCAGGGTAGATACTAATGCCATGCAGATGCAAAACAAATCATAAATGAGAAGAGAGAAAGTAGATGGGTTGAGGGGAGAAAATTCAGTTCCTAATAGGAGAGAGACTATCATAAAGCACCACACTGCCTCTGCCTTCTGCCATCAAGTTCAGATCATTCCTGCTCCCTTCCAGTTTAAATCTAGCCCCGAGGACTAATTTATCAGCTTAGAGAAGGAGATGAAATTAACTCATTCTTTCCCACCTCCCCCCAGTACTGGCAGACAAACTCAAGATCCCACACATGCCAAGCAAAGTCTGTACCACTGAGCAGCACCTCCACTCCATTTTTATTTTATTTTTTTATTTTGAGACAGGGTCTCTCTCTGTTGCCTCCAGGCTTGAACACACCATCCTCCTAACTCGGCCTTCTGAGTCACTGGGATTTCAGGCATGTGCCAGGGCATCTGGCAAATTAACTCAGTCAGAAGTTCTAAGCAGCTGTCCATGTTATATCCTCACTCTATCAAAGCAGTATTGCTGACCCCTGCAACGGAACCAGAGCCTTCTGACTGGAGAAGGGTCCACAGTGCACTTTTTGCTTGGCCCTAGGAAAATTGGGTTATTTTAATCAGGAATGATGAATGATTTAGGATTGAAGAGGGGTATTAGGCTATGTCTTTGTGTTTGCATTTATTTAAATTATATGGGACACTGAGGTTGTCAATAAACAACTTAATAGGAGAAAGACCTAACTAAATCCTGTTGTCAAAACCCTTAAATGCTATCTTTCATGAAATCTTGCTTAAATTTTAGAGAATGCCATCAAACCACCAAGGTAACAAACTGAAATGAAGGATAAAGGGTTCAAGGAAAAGAGACAGCTACGAACTGTCCATGTGGACCAGGATAATATTCATAGGAGTAGAACTCAGAAGAGAGTATGGTCTCCCATCAACACAAAATTTCCATGTTAGCTGAAAGCTTAAACTACTCATTTTTTTTTTTGTCATTGTGGTGATCTTCCTTTCTTTTCCCATGCCTCACTTCTTCCAGTACCCCAAACCCCTGCTCACTCTCCCCACAAGGAGAATGAAACATCATATTCCACTCTCAGACATAGGAGGTAATAAGAATTCTGCAATTGTCCTTTCACTTAAAGTTTCAGTATCTTTTATCCACTTTGATTCTTAGTTTGCACATTGTTATTGTCAGGTCTGGTAGAGTTGGTGTCCAATTCAGAGACCCTACATACAACAGACAAAACAGTATTGTTAGTGCTTCTCTGCTATTCATAGGGTTTTCAGCGGCTGATTGTTTTTTGGGAGTGGGTCCTTCTCCCAAGCCTACAGGACCTGGTGTTCCCAGGCGGTCTCCCATCCAAGTACTGACCAGGTCCAACCCTGCTTACCTTCTGAGATCTGACAGGATGGCACACCACACTGGTATGGCTGCAGGCAGTTTGCACATAGTAGGCACTAAAAATTGTGGAAGGTAATTAAATTCAAGGGACAGATTATTTCCTTCCCATTTGGCTTTCATTTTGTTCGGTTGTGTAAAGCAAGAGTTTTCTTCTGTGTTCGGAATGACGTGCGTGAGCATAAACTGCCTATCTCCCCGCTGCTGGGAAATGGTCATAATGTTTAACTGCACCAAATGTCTTTTTTTTCTAATCAAGAAGTTAAGGGATCTGTTGGCTTAGCAGGTGCCTCAATTATGCATAATTAGTTGCTAGGAATTGTATAGCCTAGGCTGATTAGTCTCAGCCAAAGGAAATTAATTTTTTTTTCTTCAACAAAACCCTGAACACAGCCAGAAATTCCTGAAACCATGGTCATATCTGCTTCCTCTGGGAAGCCCAGACCCTGGCAATGAAAGAAGCAGGAGGTGGAGCAACAAGAACTGGCCTGATCACATGTGGATGCTGTGTGATGCCAGGCAACCGTTGGAGAGAATGAGAATATGAGGACACCTGAGTTCTGTGTCCCTTCACAGCGTTATTCTCCCAGCTGCACCATGGGCTTTGTGATGCAGAGAGAAACCTTTCTCATCAGGTGTCTGATTTTTACTTTCCAAGCTTATAAAAACCAGCTTCCCTTGGAATAGGTAATGAAAACAAATGACCTGTGTTTGCCTCTCCTGTGTTTGGCACATGAGGACACTGGCCAAGCTGGGGTAAATGAGAAGGACAGATGGTCCCCCTCCATTGTTCTTTTTCTGTTTTAAGTGTTTGCTTGACTGAGCCCTTTCTGAGCGTCTGTCACCATGTCATTTCTCCCTGTTAATGGAGGGCATATCCCCTGGCCTCCTGAGATGTCTCTGTAAAAAGACCTGTGTTCTTCATTGTTATTACCAATATTCAAGCCCCTCTGATGGGGGAGGCCATCGTGTGTGGCAGTGATTATCTTGCTGCTGAGATGTCATTAGAAAAGGCCGGCAGTTCTGATACCCTGAGGTGCCCTTTCTGATCACTTACAGCATTCATTTCAGTGAGCAGTAGCTCACTAGCTCAATGTCTGCTCTTCCTCTATAGTGGCTTTCAGTAAGGCTCTCTTGTTAATATGATCTACCATCGTCTGCATCCATAGCAGCCTGGCATCTGATCCTGCCTGATCTCAGAAGCTAAGCAGGGTCGGCCTTGTTAGTCCTCGGATGGGAGACCACCTGGGAATACCACTTGCTGCAGGCTAGGGAGAAGGAACTGGCAATCCACTCCCAAAACAATCCACCATTGAAAACTGTGTATAGCAGAGAAGCACTGACATGGTGCCATGTATGGCACGGTGTTGGGGAGTATTTCATTCTGTTGTACATGGGGTTGCTGTGAGTTGGACCCAACTCAACTGCACCTAACAACAACCATCAAATTCAAGGCTTAGAGACTGGTATGAAAATCAGAATTGTTTTGCCTTAAAGGAATTATTTTATTTAAAGGTTGTTCAATAAATCCTATGTTTGAATAAAAATAAAAGTATGTTAGTATCAGTTTTATAGAGAGACACGTGTTTTTAATATACAGTATGTCAATACTTAACAGCTATTGGGTGATGATGTGTCTTTAAAATGAATAAACTATAAACCTAGAAAAAGAAAGTCAGAGATAGGAGGCAGTATAGCTCACATGTTTCAGGTTACTTGTTTAAAATAAATGCTCAGGTTTGAAAAGTTAAATATAATTCATCCATCAGCAAATATTTAATGAATGCACAGTATGTGACAGATACTATTCTATTGATTCCTTTCCTTATTTGATCTGTTTTTTGTTCATTTATATATCTGGATAGACTTTGAAAGTCTATTTGATGTCTCCCCAGTGAAACAAGGAAAAGCATTAACAAGTGTCTTATAATTTAATGACTTTTTAGGCCCATTACTGGGGAACAATGAATTGCATTGGCACTTCTTTTAAATTTTTATTTTTAAAAAGATAATATTGAACATATAAATTGATTCTGTACTACCATTTTTATATATTCTTTATTTGGGGTAAATAAATATGAGAAAGGAAAAGGGGGAATGAAACTTCTACACACCAAAAAAATGGCTAGGATGACACATTTTCCTAGGCTTCTCCATTTCCTTATACTAAATGGGGTTCTGCTGGTATAATGTGTAATGCATCATGTCCTTGTCTGATACAACAACATGTGAGTCCAATGACCTCTGAAATCTTGTTTGTCTGAGAGGAAGTAAGATAAAAGGGAAGGAGCATAGAGAGAAGAATATATAAAATTCAGTCTAGACTCACTTTAATTGTGTGCCCTTCTATAAACTTCTCTCTCTGAGACCCATTCCTAACCATAAAATGAAAGAGTAGTTTGAATTCTCTCTTTTAAGCATGAAATTCTAGAAATGCTATGTATCTACATATCTGCTTAAAGTACATGATAGAAGTCTCCATAGCTTTCTATGACTTTCTGCAAAGGATTAAAAATATACCATAGATGTATATGATCAATGTACAATGATATGCATGTATGAAAATGTAATAATGAAACCCATTATTAAAAAACACACCCTAGACATTGCCTTTTAGTATCCTATTATATAACCATTGGCCACACTGACTTATTCAATGTCTTCTTTCCATTTCTATATTCAAAGTTTGAATCAAGAATTGACTTTTCATAAATCATACCAAAAGAGCAAGAGAGCTGAAGTCCATTCTATGATGAATAGCTTTTTATAAAAGGCTTATGATGCCTCATTTATGTTTAAAGTAAAGAGATATTTTAGGAAAAGTTCCTCAAAAACCTAGGGCTAAATTGTAGCATGCTTCCCCAGTGCTATGCCTTAACACTTATAACAAATGTTGCTGAGTTTCTGCCTGACTTCCATTAGGAATTATAGCTTTCACCCTGATTGACTTGGCAAGCTATTCTTGGATAATATCGAACTTATTTCAGTCTAGTCTTTTGATCAATCCAATTTTTGTCTTCTAGATAATTATTTACTTTCTTCTGTGCTTGGGAAGGTCATTCTTGATGCTGGGAGTGAGAGTGGGGGTGGGGGTGATATAGATGCTGGCCAGGTGGCCATCTATAATTCAGTCTCAACCTTTTAAGGATGTGCATAACTGGAGGTTCTGAGCTCTACATCAAAGAAATTGTTTTCAAATATAAATGAGAAAAACCATTTTACCAGGGTTGACTACTTCTGTAATGCAAACTAGGTAAATTTCTAAAGAAATATCTCCTTAAAATAGAGCATTAAGTACAGATAAGGGTCTCTTGGGAAAATCTCTCATTGCCCTTTAAGAAAATCCAACACTGGATTCAACCCAAGGCTATAATTGGCTATAATCTTAACAAATTAAAAACTGAGAAAAGCCTTTGGGCTTTCAAGTTGCTACCCATGAACCTGGTTGTTGCGATCTACATCCCTGGCTCAGTGCTCTGTAGTCATAAATAACACCGTTTCCCAGTTGCGGACAATGAAAGAAAAAAATATTTTAGAAGGTATCTTGAGAAAACTCTCAGATTTTTAAGTAAAGCCAGTTTTTGTTAGTTTGTCATGCTGTAGGAATCCTGTGTTGCTGTGATGCTAAAAGCTATGCAACCAGTATTTCAGATACCAGCAGGACCACCCATGTTAGACAGGTTTTAGCTGAGCTTCCAGATTAAGACAGAATGGGGAGAAGGACACTGCAGCCCACACCTGAAACAATTAGCCATTGAAAACCTTAGGAATGGCAGAGAAGCACTGCCAAATACAGTGCTGGAAAATGAGGCCCGTAGGCTGGAAGGCATTTAAGAGACAACTGAGGAAGAATTACCTCCTCAAAGTAGAGTTGACCTTAATGATAGGAATGGAGTAAAGTCAATGGGACCTCTTTTTGCTGATGTGGCATATCTCAAAATGAGAAGAAACATAGTGAGTACAACAATGGGCTTTAACATAAAGAGATCATGGGCATGGCACAGTATTAGGTAGTGTTTCATTCTTTTGTACATAGTCACTATGAGTCAGACCCAACTGGATGGCACCTAACAACAACAAAAATATAAAGCATATTATGTGGTTATTAAACTGAAAGTGTGAAAAGAGCACTCATTTGCTCAGGTTGGAATTGTGGGGCAAATGGAAACTTCTGTAGTGTAATGCACAGATTTTGTTTTGTGGTTTTTAATTATACCCAAAATTGTATTTGCAAAGAAAAGAGTCAAAGACCTATAATAACTATGTCAAAAGCAACCATAGTGATATTTATTATTTTGGTATCCAAAAGTTCTTAGTTTTCTTTATGGTTGGAAGAATATAAAGAAGTTTGTGATAAATCGAATATATGAAACATTTTTAAGTTAATTTTGGTTTATAAGCAGTGTTAATTTTCATTTTTATCATTACTTATATTTTGTTTGTTTCATGAAGAAATCATGGGTCATTTCAACCAGAAGTACATCCTAGAGAGAAAATGAGTTCCTCAATTTTGAAACATAAACCACCTAGTTGGGAGAATTAATGTGCTCAGCTTTCAGATCATAAAGCCTTTTAATGAATAAAGCTCTTGGTATATTTTAATGCACAATATGGTTCTTTTTAATCCTGTAATAATTTCCTGTTAAAACAACAACAACAACAACAACAACAACAACAACAATGAACATGTTATAGTATGACCAGAAGTGATGTTTGAGTCATCTAGCTTGGCTGAATATGCTAAATAATCATTTCACATTATACTTTCTCAAGTCATATACATCCTATTCTTGGAACTTTTAAGGTTGTTTTTCAGCCATCTCTTTTACTCTACACAAATACCTCCATCCAAAATAGGAAGAATTGTTCCTTTCCATTTTAATCCTAATATTTGCCTTTCTAAATCACTACTTCTGTATTCTAAATCCTAAAATATAACTTTACTTATAATATGATGGACCCATTTCCTCTATGATCTTGTCACCCAATGTTTTAATCATTCAGCTTCTTGCCTGATTCTCACAAATATATTGAGCTTTGGACCTTCTGTCTTTTCAGTTGCTCTTTTAATTGTTCTGCAGATTATTTCCATCTCTTTCTAAAAGAGAGCCAGTCAGCTCATTGCAATATGTGTCTGCTTTTGCCTCACCATCATTCCTTCCCTTTGCTTAACCTAGCTTCTCTGGTCTTACCTCTGAATGACCCTGTCCCTTTGCTTTACCCTGGACACAGTTCATACTCCCAGAAGGAACCCACTAACTGTCTTTATTCTCCTGTGATACTAATCCTCTGTCATCTGCTTATCTGAAATACTACATTTTCTTTCCTTTTTCTTTATTCTTCTACCTTATTATTCTTAGTACCTACTGAGCCATTTTATTCCTTCTTTGTCTTCCTGTTACACATATACACTGATACTTATTAATCAACGAATTTAGGTGACAGACAAATACTATGTGTACCACATTAGCATACTTCTTACCATTTTACAAATGTCTTCACACATGCATTATAGTTTTTGATCCTGACAATCCTAAGAAGTAAATGAGAATTTTATCCCTCTTTTATAGGGGAAGAAACTGATGCTCAAAACATTTTCAAAGACTCATCCCACAGCTCACCCAATTTTTTGGCTCAAGTCTATCAATTCTTTCTACTGCACCATATCATCTCTCTCTGGCAGAAGGATTAAAGGTCTTCACTACACTAGAAACTGGATGGAAATTAACCAAACGCTTCATTGTACCTTTGCAGATGAGAGTCCCTACACTAAATCCGCCAGCCAGACAAAGCCGCCTGATGGAGCATTGGCTGTGAGGAGACAGAGCATCCCAGGTTAGACCAGAATGTTGGATTTTTCAGCTGTTTTACTTACTTTTAAATCCTGTCATTTGATGATCCTACATAATTCCAACCTGGTACTAGAAATCACGTTATTTCATAGAGCATAGACTGCATTCTACACAACTGGTTCACACAATAATCAACAACTAAACTTCTGAAAAGCTGGCCAACTTGTGAGAATTCATCTTGTAATCCACCATAGCAAGCTCCTTTGTGAAATGACTTGAATTTATATCAACTCTCACTCATTTGCTCACTCTCACATCTTTTTTTAGCAGGATGACTTTCACAGCAGCATCCATTTCTTTGCTTGCAAAACAAAGGGGGTTCAAAATTGTGGTATGTGATCATGTATGTGGAATAAAAAATTACTCTTTTCTTCTCATCTCTTTGAATTTAGAATTTGATTCCATTGGACCACTTTTATAAAATTCTGAGACTTTGTTTCCTTAGGAAGGTGTAATTCACATTCTTGTAATACAAATGAGTGAGGCCTGTGTTTTGCCAACAACACACTTTGGAAAAATATCTTAAAATGTCTCTGCCCCAAAACTTCAGTATTTTGAAGCTTTGATTTTGAGAATGACACAAAAGTGTGTAAGTTCTAAAATTAAAAAGGGAAAGACGCTCAAACCTTATCTCAACTAGATAATATATGGAAAATTCCATGAGGGAAGCAATTGTACTTAAGAGCAGGGTTAAAAGCATTAATACATTTAAAGATTTATCAACAATAATGTGTTTATGTATTTCATATAAGCAAATTGAGTACAGCTAAACCTCGGTGATAGGATTTAAGAGTATAGTAGTTTTAGCAGTTCTCGAGAAACAAAGAAGAGTTACCTGTATTAAATTGAATGGGTTGGCAAATCCGTTGGTGAAAGGGGAACTTTTCCATTTGAATAAAGAGCAAAATGAGTCCAAGTTCTGAGCAACCTTGTTCATGGTTCTCATTTATTTTTATAAAAATTGGATGTGGTTATTTTTGCTTTCATTCTGAAAGCTTAGATTTATTATGAAAGTACATGGTTTATAAAGAGACATGAATATGTTGTACATCCTTGTTTTGGTACTTTGAAGACTCTAAAGCAGTTTGAATTCTGTAATTAGATGGCATCGCCCAGTGCTGAGATTTCTTCTATTCCATCCCATAAAACATCATTCTTAGTGCTGGTCACATTTGAAAACCTATTGCAATCAGCTATGAGCTGTGTTCTCTGCTTTCTCCTTGTCAGCAGTAAGGAAGTACCCAGTGTTTGAAGGTCAAAAATGTCAGTTCTCTATCAATTCCTTCTTGGCTTCTGTACATTAACTAGTACTCAGCATTTCTCTGCTGAATAGAGGCAAGAGACTTGCCATGTTCCTTACTCCTTTATGTCAATCCCCTGACTATTATCAGTGTTTTCTTTCAAGTGTTCTTTAATGTTTACATAATAAATTATAGCATATTTGAGGACCAGACTTTTGCTTAAAGTTATTAAGTCATTTTTCAAATTACATGTTAGGTAAACAAAATGGTTAATCAAAATCCTTAGTTCATACCACACAAATCATTCTTAAAATTTTCCTTTTGTGCTTCTATGTATCAGACTTAAAATTCATTAGAATTATGATTTTTGATAGCTTTTTTGGGTTGTTTTCATGGAGTTTAACCCTGAAAAAAAACTTTTTTATTCATCTTTCACACAGAAGGAGGCAGAAGAGTCAAATATCTTCAAAATCTCAATTACTTAAAACAGCCCAAGAAAAAAAGACTACACTAGCAAGAGGTCTAAGAAACTAACAAGCCTAAATAGCTGGTCATTACTTAATATTATGTCAAGGAGAAAATTAACAAACTGCTCTGAAACTGCTTCCTGACTGATTCTTGGAATTCTGATCCTTATTTTACTGCCATACTTAAAAGTACCTATACACCCTTGTTCTTGCAAAAAGAAAGGAGTATCCCCAGAAACTTGGCCAAGAAGTCAACTAAAGTCAAAGGGAGCACTAATCTGGAGTCTTGACTAGTCTCCTACCATGTCCACCTTTGCTACTACCAAGTCTATGAGAGAAGAAGGGAGGAAGAGAAGAAGGGCGAAAGGGCAGAAAGAGAGAGAGAGAAAGTGGACAGTAGATGAGAGTAAATGTGTGCTCTTTATGATTTGGTGGAGCTTTGGCTGAAAGATCCTAAAATCATCTTGAGGTAGGATAAAAAGACAGGGAAAATTTGGGTGACATGGAAAGGAAAATGCTTATCTCAGCCAGAGATCTGGTCTGTCTTATCGGGCAAGAATGCTGCACAACCAGAAGAGAAAGGTTGCGGTGGGAACTACAAAAAACAATGATTCCCTGAGAATCTTACCAAATCAGATTATAGACTATAATTAAAGTTAACAGACCTAGGCAGAAGAAAAGACAAAAAAATGGGGGGAAGCCCCTCTAAAATCTAATGACATTTCCCGCTGACAAAAACCCAACAGTTTTAACTCAAGGAATCTACTCACAACTCTCACCAGTTGAGGATCAACAGTACCTAACTAACTGACAAGATCAGTAAAGATTGCCTACATGATACAACTCTTGTCTTCCTATTGTTGTTGTTGTTGTTGTTGTTGTTGTTAGGTGCTGTCAAGTCCTGTCCGACTCATAACGACCCTCATAGGGTTTTCAATGGCAGATTGTTTTGGCATTGCCTTGAGAGTGTGTTGCCATGTCCTTCTCCCATTTTTTGTGGTGCTGGGAATTGAACTCGGGGTCTCAGAGACTGCAGAGTGGCATTCTACCAACTAAGCTAAATCCCAGCCCCCTCGTCTTCCTAGGGGCTCTCAAACAAGAGTTTTAAAAACAGTGAATAGACTACGCTTACTTAGTCCCTGAATGCTTATGACTTTTGAGTTTAACATTACTAGCATCCCCTTCCCCTCCCCAAGCCTAAACACTGCAGCCCATAAAATCACCTGTCAATTTAACTTACACAGGAAATTCTTTAAGATAAGAAGAATAGGTAAACTAGCTCAGTTGTCTTTTCGTATAGTAAATTTTTGACTCTACTTAATTTTAAACTTTGTTTGATCCTTAACCCTAGTTAGAAAAAGGCACAAAATCACACACATCATAAAGACACCCAAGCGCACTTCTCTCTCCAGATGCCCACACTCTCTCTCTGAAGTATGTATTCTTTCTTACCTTTAGGTCGCTTCACTCTCTTACTGATTAGTCCTAACATTCATTTTTTTTTTCTTGCAATGGAACCAAAGGCCCAACTTTCACCTGAGTGAAGGTACAGAGCAGGGATACTCCTCACAGCAGGCAGTAACGTAGAACCCATAATGGCCAGTGACAGTCTGATGGACTACATTGGACTTCATGAAACTGGAAAAGCCTGAAGCAAGTTTATGGTTTTTATCTCTTTACTGTGCTTACCTCCCAATCTTACTTCCCTCAAGGTATTATTTCTACCCTTGGAACAAGGAAAGAGCTGTTAGAAAAATATTCCAGGAAAAGGAAGACCTAAAGGAAAGCTTGGTTTATCTACCAGCCCCTGATCTTCTCATTGCAGAGGAACCTCCCAAGGCAGATATAGCACAGGGCCCTTTAACTGTCCCCACTACTGGGGAGGAAGCAAATACAGGAGGGTAGACTCTTAAGGGAGCCAGGCTTTATCCCACATCTCCCCCAGAGCTCCACTCCCTGTGATCCTATGATGATGATTGAATTTGGCTATGTCTATTAGCACTTTCTTTGATGAATGGAGTGGTGGTGTAATGGAGGGAAAGTATAAAGTAGCAAAAAACATCTAAAGCTTGTCTATCCAAATTTTATGTCAGTTTAAGCTGTTCTTTGAAACATTCTACAAATGCAGATCGGGTGATTACTGGAGGAAATATTTATCCACGTATAAAGATTTCTTAACATAGGCTCCATTATTTTGATAGCATAATAAACATTAATTTTTAACAGTTTTATACCAAAGAGGTACCTTTGAATGTTAACAGAAATAGAATTAGCTTTTCATTCATATCAAAATCCCGTATAACCATCTAAACTCAGAATTACTACAATTATTTTATAATCACAAGTCAAATATGTGTCTTTCATTAAATGCCAGTTTTAACCATAAATCCTTTTATCTCCTTCCTTTTCTATTCTGAAAAAAAGGATGGATTAAATATCTCTTAGGAGCAAAATGCATTTGCTTTAAATAAAGGGGAAATGCATTATTAATGTTATTTGGATACTTGTCATTTTAATCATGTCTATTATGGCAAAAAATGTTAAAAACCAAAAGTTTCTTTAGTCTTTCATAACCTATTTAAAAATTTTTAACAATGATAATAGCAAAAAATGATGTGAGTGTCCCTATAACACTGAAGTTTAGTTTAGAGAGGTAATCTTTTTTAAAAATTACTAAAGAAGTTCATTTTGTTTCTTATGTCTTTTTTCTGCCCATTTTTTCAAAGATAAGATGAATTCAAAGTATAAAGTTATTTTTAACTTAGATTCTACCACATATCTAGCTGTATTGAAAAGAATCTTTTAAGCTGATGCTCCATAACTTGATGGATTACTGGTAAATTGAAGTTTTACTGCTTAAGGGTTTCCCCAAATTATTAAGGGAAATCTGTCCACAGCCTTGGTTTGACAGATCTTGTAATCATTTGTGCCTTTTGCCCACTTAACTATGAGATATTTGAAGGGAAAAGACAGGATACTATGTTAGACCCCAAAGCTGAAAATTACTATATTATTTATTTGACTTGCCTCCTCTTTCCACATAGAATGTCTTCCTTTGCTTATGTTAGTCTTAACAAAGAATCGTAGGTCATGGACAAATGCAGGAAAAATGAGGTACTCATCTCTGTTGTGTTTCTAAACTTTGGTGCTCCCAGGAAAAATTTTAAAACTTGTATCCATATTTCTGTGGAATTTTTTCCCCTCCCAAAAATATTATAGAAGATACTTATCAATTTGGACCTAAAGGAATGAGTGTGATATCAGTCCTTCTTGGTTGTCATATTTAGGTATTTGGGGAATAAGTAAAAATACGGAGCTGAGAGTCTGAAATGCCAAAATGCATATAGTCAACCTGTTTAACATACATCCCGGAAGGGTCAACACCTATTGAAAAATCAGTCTGCAAAATAGTCACATACCCTTAACATCACAAACAACTGGCAGCCTTAAGAGGGCAGGATAAGAATTTTGAAGGTTCGCCCCTTTCTGTTCAGTATTTTCCTATGTTCGTTATGCATATAATTTGATGCTTCATTGGTGTAAATTTTTGTTATTACAGCAGATATCTAACATGCTTCTTACACTAGGATTTTATAGCTACCCCACTCTTCAGGTATGTGAAGGACATTTACTGTGATTTGGGGGCCTGTTTCTACTTCATCTCTTTAGTTCTACCAGTGAGCCAATCCAAAAAAAAAATGAAGAAGTATCTCAGATGAGAGTTCAAAGTCAGTTGAACCACCACTGTAAAATGTCATGCAAAGACTCATAGGACAGATGCTGCCCAAAGTTGCTAAGTCAGACTGTGCAGTTAATCACATGACCAACTTCAGGTAATACCAAGGATCAAGCATTCTTCTACATGGTTGGGCGTGCCTGCATCCTTATAAAGATTTCAGTGGAGCAAAATGAGGACCAATGTGTACTCTAACCAAAGCCCCTTACTATCAGCATTAAGAACACCCCAAAACAATGGTGTTCCAAGTGTTATAATTATGAGATGTTTAAGAAATTATCTAAATTATTGCAATTCTTTAGAGATAACTTTCAAAGGTCTTAAGTCAAGACTATTGGTAGCACTGCAAATATGTCTGCTATTTTGCCCCTTCCTCATTTTAACTTGTTTTTTTTTCCATAGTATTTCCTGTCTGACATTAAGGATAAATATCATTTTCTTTCTCAGTCACCAGCTAAAATGTAAGCTACTGAGGGCAGATATTATAGTTCATCACTGTGTCTCCAGTGCATAGAAGAGTGCTTAGCAGATGTTAAGTTGTTTAGTCAGTACTTGTAGAATGAATGAAAAGCAAAGACCACCAGGCAGGGTTTCCTGTGCATAGTCTGTGCCATTAGAACCAGTAAACATTCTACAGAACTGTGCACAACAGTCCCTTTTTACCATGTTTTCAGAGTAATTGTATGATATAGCAAATATGTTAGCCTTAAGGCTGCACCAAATATGACATTTCTAAGGAAATTGCTGCCCAGGACTAATGAATAAAATATAGGTCATCTAAAAGCCTAAGGCTTTTAAAGGCCAGAGATCTCTCCCCTGCCTCATCTGTTTCTGTTTGAGCAGAAAATGTCGGTGCATTCCTCCAGCATCTGAAGAAAAAGTTCAAACACTATTTAACAATAAAATTGACAAGATGAGAGTGATTCATTCAACTGTTCTGCTATAAAAAAAGGCTAAAACATGCATGAAAAATTTCCAGAGTCTATAAATAGAGCAGTGCAAAGTAGAACTTATTACTTATTACAGCAGGTACACATTAAGGATTTCCCCCCAGAGAGCTGATACAGTTTGCTATGTGACTGGGGTACAAACTGAATTCACTGCAAGTAGTGCTGAGGGAATGAGCAGCTTGAGTTGTGTGTGCACTGTTGTAGTTTTCATTAGCAATTCAGGAACAACTGTCAATATTATGTTTGAACTTCTCTCCTGCCTTAATAAACATGGCTGAAATAGAATACAGTGGCGCATATGCAGCAAGTGATTTTTAAATAATAGTTCTTTCAGTATGCCATTTAGGGGGAAATTGTTTGTGTTGACTTAGTCCTGTGCCTTGATGTCTCCTGAGACCCTCATATCACAGGAGTGGTGGCACTCAGGCAATGCCATGCCCCAGATGCTCAAGTCATCAGAAGTGGCTTTGACAACCATGAACACAGCCTCCTTGTGTTTGAGAAACATCACACAAGAAAGCTCAAAAATATGTGGCCAAGAGCTACAAGAAAAAGTCTTTTCCCTCTACAGCTTTTGCACCAAACAAAAATTAATTTCCCTTCCCAGAATAGGGAGACCTTCAATGCAGGGTTTTAAAACTAAGTACTTTAGAGTTGGATGGATAAAAGTGGAATTGCTTAAATGGCACTGGAGAAAGTGAAGAAGTGTGTTAGAGTCTCCTGTAGACTTAAGCACTGCAGCCCAACAGTACTCCTTTCTCATCCATCAGCCTTAAATGACTTAGAACAAGTCCCAAATTTCAGTCACTCACGTGATATTTATAGTTTTTGTTATATATTTGTGTTTCACTCTAATTAATATGATTTTAAGTAAGTTTAAATTGTTTTCCCTGGTTTTAAACATTAATATATGAGAACAAAGGTACTAATTTTATTTTTCTAATGAAAATTTTAAATGTTTCCAAACTGAAAATTTAAAACAAAGGCTTATGTGTTCCCTCAAATTATCTGACATCCATCAGTGCAATGTTTATATATACCATATTTTGGGAAATACTGTCTTGGAATGAGATTCTTCTCAGAAAAAAAAAATGACTTTGAGAGTCCCAATACCATGTACTTTATTGGTACATCAGTAAGTAGTTGTTATAAATCTACACTATAAATCAGTGCACAAGCAGGTCATTTAAAGTTGAAGTGGAACACATTTGGGGCTTCTGCTAAAAAATGAGAAGATACATTGAAAGAGAAAGAGGATGTTGAACAATATTAACCTAGAGTTTAGGGGATAACTAGAATGGAATGATCATAAAACTAAGCTAATCCAGAGAGCGCAAAGGAGAAAGAAAAGCTGGGGGAGCCCCTATGGATAGTTGATAGAAGTATAAGTTACCATTTGTTGCAGGCTATATCCCAAGTATTGAATTAACCATTCATGTATATATTATTTCATTTCTTCTTTATGACACCTCCAAGAAATAAGTTTTAGTCTCCTTCTCACAGTTGAGCAAACTAAAGTTCTGAGAGCTAAAGTCACTTACCCAAAGACACAAGACTAGCAAGTAGCAGAGCTTCAATAAACTCTAGGCAAGTAAGAATTATGACCAGCATACTGAGCCATGAGTAAAGAAGAAGTTGGTAGAGAGAATCCTTACTGAGAATGAGATGTAAAGACTTTGACTTCTAGAGAACAGACTCTTCTCAGAAGTATGTTAAGGTTTGACACCTGCTGTCCAGGCCCTGGACGTCTTGGTCTTCAGTGACTGGTGCTGTGTAATTTAGTGAGACTTTGTGTTTCACTCTAATTAATATGATTTTAAGTAAGTTTAAGTTGTTTTCCCTGGTTTTCTCTTAAACATTAATATATGAGAACAAAGGTACTAATTTTTTTTTCTAATAAAAATTTTAAATGTTTCCAAACTGAAAAGTGCATAATGGCTTAGGGCTCTGGGGCTCATCCTGTTATTTCTTTGAGTAACTGAGTTGTTGGAAGACCTAGGAAGGCAAACATAGTGCTTCAGGGTGTACTATAATTTATTCCATTGAATCAGAGCTATAGATTCAAGGGAAAAAATTTAAATTGGCCAAGCAACATTTTAAATACTTGTTCTAAAACTGCTAAAACCCTGACTATATATTTTCATTTTTAAAACTGTGGAATAATGCAAAGCCTTAAGATTACATTGAATAAATGAATCATTATATTCTGTCGCAGAGCATTTAACCTTGCAAAGAGTTTTCTAAACAGTTCATATATGTCTCCCATTATCAGAGTCTGTGAGTAAAGACTGAATTCAGCTAATATAATACATACATCTATATTTAAATTCAGTATATATGCATGTATACTTATATATGCATATCTATGTTTTTTCTTTTTCCAGTACTAAATGTTGAACCCAACACTTCACACATGCTAGGCAAGCACTTCACTACTGAGCAGAAATCCTACCCCCTTTTTTAAATTTTTCATTTTGAGACAAAGTCTCACTAAATTACACAGGCTGCCTCTGGCCTTGAACTTGGAATCCTCCTGCCTTAGTCTCTCGAGTCATGAGGATTATAGGCATGCGCCACAACACCCTACTTTAGTTCTTTTAAAATCAAATATTCTTACACATTTCAAAACCCTGTTTCTGAGCTACATGTTAAACATGCTACAAAGATTTCCCCTTCAAAATTCATGTGGGAATACTTTGCAGTAATTGGCAATTCTCTTTGTTCTGTTTAGGTATTTGATTGCACCTAGTGCTTTTCTGGTTTCTACATGAAATGTAAACCACTGTGAATGGATCCCACATCCCTCATCAGTGCCTGCTTCACTGCATTGCTCCCTGTTTTTTCTCTAATTCTTTATTGCTCCTGAAGTCCATAATAACCAAAATGACTTCCTCCCATTTGCGATTCTGAACATTCCTCTAAATTGACTCTCATGTAACTATTCAACATGTAATAATAATCCAGCACCTATGTGTTATGCCAGGTACTGTTCCACATGCCAGAACTATAGAAGTAAGCCAGGCCTCCACACTTGGTTCTGTCCTCCTGGCATGCTAGTGGGAAGACAGACACTCAGCAGACATTGGATTTCAGGTTATGCTAGGGCCAGCAAAGGGAAATAAACTAATGTAGGAGTAGAGAGATTTGGTGGAAGAAAGACATGGGCTGTTCTAAAAGAAAGCCAAAGATGGCCTATATGGTGAATTAACACTTGAGAGAGCCTGAAATGAGGAGTGAATCCCATACTGATCTGGAGGAAGAGGATTCTAGGGAAAAAACAGGCATTAAGTACAAAGGCCCTGAAGTCAGAACAAACTTGGCTTGCTAAAGAAACTGAGAGAAGTCACCTACGGCTAGAAAGCAAGACTGAGAACAGTTAAGAGGTGAAATAGGAGAAAAAGACAGGATAGGTCCTGTGGTTTATAGGCCTTGATAAGACCTTGGATATGATTCTGCATGTAACAGGAAGTCATTGCAGGAATTGAGCAGTTGAGGTGTTGATGAGATTTGTTTTTGGTTTTAACTTCTCTAGCTATTATGTGCAAAACAGACTTTAAGGAGACTTAATCCCAGTGAATCAGGAGGTGGATGCAGGAGGATTGAGAGTTCAGGACCAGAAACAGCCTGTGTAACTTAATACCCTGACTCAAAATAAAAAATAAAAAATGAGCTCAAGGTGCAGCTCAGTGGTAAAGCATTTGCAAAGTATGCATAAGCCATGGGTTCAATCCCCAGGAACCACATATACACGCACACACACAAAAAAAAAAAAAAATAGTGGAAATAGGGAGACTAGTTCGTCTACTATAATATTTTAGACAAGAAATGATGATGGCCTAGACCAGTGGAGGTGGAGGTAATGAAACATGTTCAAGTTTTAAAGGTGAAGGCAGAAAAAAATGGAGCTGAAGGTAGAGGTGGAAGTAGAAAGATAAAGAACCCAACAAAACTACTGGCAAATTAGATATGGGAAGAGAGAAGAAAGAAGTCTGGAGTCATTCTGAGTTTTTGCTCTTAACACCTGGGTAAATTCTAATGCCATTTACAGAGGCAGAGAATCACCAAGGAAGAAGTGGTCAGGGGAAGACAGGAATGGGCAGCACAGAGGAAAGCTGGGCTGAAGATACACATTCTGAAGTGTTAATGTGGAGATGGTGTTGGCATCTTGGGAAACCATCTAGGTAGTGCAGGTAAATTGAGATGAGGCCCATGTCTACACCTGATACATACTAAACCTCAGAGGCTGGGAATGATAAAAGACTCAGCAAAGGTCATGAGGAAGCAGGCAGGGAGGGAGGTGGAGAGTAGGGAGAATGTGGTTCCCTGGGGTCCTAGTTAGGAGCTATGTGCCATTAAGGAGGAAGAAAACAGTGGATCTAACTCTATCTATCTTTCTGTGAATCTATACACACACACTCCCTCATGGGTCTGTCAGTTTGCTGTTCTGTGAGGGCTTGCATGTTGGTGTGATGCTGAAGGCTATGCTACCAGCATTATAGACACCAGCAGGGTCACCAATGGTGGACAGGGTTCAGCTGAGCTTCCAGGCTAAGAAAGACTATGGAGCAAGACCTGGCAGCCCACTCCTAAAACAATTAGCCATTGAAAACCTTATTAATAGCAGAGAAACACTGTCAGATATAGTGCCAGAAAATGAGCCCCCCAGGTTGGAAGGCACTCAAAAGACAACTGGGGAAGAGTTGCCTCCTCAAAGTAGAGTCTACCTTGATGATGGGAATAGCATAAAGTCCCAGGGACCTCCATTTGCTGATGTGGCACAATTCAAAATGAGGAGGAACAACTATAAATATCCATTAATAGTTGGAATGTGGAATATATGTAGTGTTTACCTAGGAAAATTAGAAATCATCAAAAGGGAAATGGAGCATATAAACATTGACATTCTAGGTATCAGTGAGCTGAAATCGACTGGCATGGGACAGAATAATCATATAGTCTGCTATGCTGGGAGTGACAGATTAAAGAGAAAGGGGGTTGCATTCATCATCAAAAAAGAAATCTCAAGATTTGTCCCGAAGTACAATGCTGTCAGTGATAGAACAGTATCCATAAATTGATGGCACCTAACAACAAGAAGGAAAGCCAGTTAATATGACTCTTACTCAAGTCTACACACCCACCACTAGACTACAAATGAAGATTTTTAGCAGCTTCTGCAATCTAAAATAGATTGAACATGCAATCAGTATGTATTAGTAATTACTGATGACTGGAATGCAAAAGTTGGAAGCAAAGAAGGCTCAGTAGTTGGAAAATACGGGCTCGGTAACAGAAACAAGGCTGGAGATTGCATGATAGAATTTTGTCAGACCAATGACCTTTTCACTGAAAATACATTTTTTCACTAACATAAACAGCAGAAACCCTGTTGCATAAGATCTCTTCAAAGTGTTAAAAAATAAAGATGTAACATTGAAGATGAAGGTGAGCCTGACACATGCCATGGTATTTTCAGTCACATCATATCTTTGTGAAAGCTGGACATTGAATAAGGGAGACAGGAAAAGAGTTGATGCTTTTGAATTATGGCACTAGAGATGAATATTGAATATACTATGGACTGCCAAAAGACCAACAGATCTGTCTTAGAAAAAGAGCAACCAGAGTGCTCCTTGGAAACAAGCATGGCTAGACTATGTCTTATGTATTTTGGACATGTTGTCAGAAGGGACCAATACCTAGAGAAGGACATCATGTTTGGAGAGCGTCAGGTCAAGGAAAAAAAGAAGACTGTCAACTAGATGAATGGACATGGTGTCTGCTCTAATGGGCTTAAACATAAAAAAAGGTTGTGTGCCTGGCACAGAACTGGGGAATGTTTTGTTCTACTGTACATAGGGTCACTATGAGTCAGACCAGCCTTGATAGCACAGGACAACAACATACACATGTGGGAAAGGAGACAAAGCATGAGTGCTGATGTGCTTGATGTCTTCCAGTGGATAGGTTACTACCAGAGGGAGAGGGGATAAAAGCAAAAACAAAGCCTTTGAAGAGGCTAGAAGGGGACCATCCAGCCCAAGGAGAGTCCATTGGAACAAAGGAAGAGCAGAAGGCAGGAGGGTGGCTAAGTTCCAGCTGAGAAGATGCCTGAGTCTCTTCTGAGTGGTCATTTTCTTAGGGAAAGAGGAAGTGAAGTCATTCAGGAGAATATGCAGGGGGAGAGGATGTTAAGGGTTTACATAGAGAAGGAGAGATGTCCTTTCAGAAGCTAGGGGAGTGGATTACCTGGGGCCCTGTCAGGGGATTACCTTGCAGTGCAGTACATCCCCAGCTAAATGTAGCTCTCTTGTCTTTTATGATCCCTGCCTTCTCCAGTCAAAAAGGGATAAAGTGGACCTACCCTTCTAACACTCTTGCCACATGTCCTCTCCACACCTCATACTCCATTGCCATTGGGAGCCCTCCCACTACTTCTACTTTGTAATCATTTTGTTTTATCAACACAAATAATATTTTTAAGATTTTGTCAATTTAGTTCATCCTATTTCAGGTTGCTCTGCAGTTGTTTCCCTGGGTTCTAGACTTATCTCTAATTTAAGGTGGTGGTTGTTAGGTGCTGTCCAGTCAAATCCAACTCATAGCAACCCTAAGTACAAAAAAATGAAACACTACTCAACACTGTGCCATGCACCCAATTTTTTTGCTTGAACCCATTGTTGCAGAAACTATATTTCTTCTTATTTTGAGTCATGCCACATCAGCAAAACGGAGGTTCCAGGGGTTTTATTCCATTCTCGACATTAAGGTTGAGTCTACTTTGAGGAGGCAATTCTTCTCCAATCATTTCTTGAATGCCTTCCAGCCTAGGCAGCCCATTTTCCAGCATCTTATTTCACAGTGCTTCTCTGCTATTCATAGAGTTTTCAATGGCTAATAGTTTCAGGAGTGGGCTGCTAGGTTTTTCTTCCTAGTCTATCATAGTCTGGAAGCTCATCTGAAACCTGTCCACCATGGGTGGCTCTGCTGATATCTGAAATATAGTGGCACAGCTTTCATCATCACAGCAGCTTGCAAGCCCCCACAGTATAGCAAGCTGACATATGTGCAGGGGAAATTCAAGAAAGTATTTCTGTATTGAAAATAAAGTTTTGTCCAGCAGAATTCATACCTGAGTAAATCCCATGTTTCTTGAATTACTGATTCTCCTTTCATCACCTGCACATACGTCAGAATCCCACCACCATTTGGCATCATTCCCTACAAAGTGCTAAGATGTGATGATAGAGAGGAACTTGGAGTACTCTTTTGATTTTTCTCTAGTAAATACCTAAATCTACCACAGGCATGTATGTGCACATACACACATTCCTTTCCTCTGGGTTCTGCTTTCAATATTGCTACCTCCACATATAACTTCTTTTGCTTCAAAAATTTTAAGGATAGGAGACTTAGCATATGATAAAGTCACTCCCACTTTTTAATTTTTCTGCCTGATAAATGTTCTCTATGCCAATGGGCTGAAGTTTCCCTTTACTCATTGGTTCTCTCAATTCTTCTGAACTTCCCCAAGGTCAGCCATTTAGATATTTGAATATGCTAATCATCTCTTCCAAAAGTAGTTGGTTTTATACCAAGTAAGTTACCTCCTTGTTTCAGACTTGCCACATGTGACATGGTTTTTATACACTGGTATCTCTCTCTGTTTGTCAATGCTCTGTAAAGCATATGGCAGCTGACACTGAATATTTCCCTCAGTTGTGGTCTGAAGAGAACAGAGTATAAGAAAATAATTGTCCTTGTAAAACTGAGCAACTCTATACCCTTGTTCAGCTGTCTGTACATTTATTTCCATTATATTCAGCTAGTAGGATTTCAGAAGAGGAGAAGCAGAATGGTAGTAATTGTTGTTGTTGTTGTTGTTGTTGTTGTTGTTGTTGTTATTGTTGTTAGGTGCCGTTGAGTCCAACTTATAGTGACCTTCCTATGGTTTTCAATGGCTGATTGTTTCAGAATTGCTTTGGAGTGGATTGCCACATCCTTTTCCTGTTTTTACAGTGCTAAGGATTGAACTCAGGCCCTCAGAGAGTGCAGAGCAGCCCTCTACCAAGTGAGCTAACCTCCAGCCCATAACAATTGGTTGTTGTTGTTGTTAGGTGACATTGAGTCATGTCAGTATCCAATCGTATGTAGAACAGACAAAACACTATTGTCAGTGCTTCTCTGCTATTCATAGTGTTTTCAATAGCTGATTGTTTTTTGGGAGTGGGTTGCCAGGTCCTTCTCCCAAGCCTACACCACCTGGTGTTCCCAGGCATCTTCCATCCAAGTACTAACTAGGTCTGACCCTGCTTAACGTCTGACATCTGATGGGACCAGACATCACAGTGGTATGACTGCAAGCTAACAATTGGTAGGCGATAATTATTTAATGGAAATCATTCAGTCTTATTTATTCAAAAGAGAGAAGAGTTCTCATTTTATGGAAGAAGAAATTAACTCTTAAGTAACCTGCCCAAGGTGATCCAACAACAGAGCTGGTATTTGAGTTCAGGATCACTCTAATTCAAAGCCTCTCATCTTTCAGCTATGTGCATAGCTCTGGAATGATTCGGGCCATCTTCCGAACTTGGTGGGAATAGATTCTTTATGATCATCACATGGATTTACTACTCTTCTTAGCAGAGAATTAGCCACAAATTTGGTAAGCATTTAACGTGGGTTAAGAATCATAAGCATTAAGCCGGCCCCCTCGCTCATGCCTATAATCTCAGGGACTCAGGAGACTGAGGCAGGAGGATCATGAGTTCCGAGGCCAGAGGAAGCCTGTTCAACTTAGCAAGACACTGTCTCAAAAGTAAAAAGTTTAAAAACCGGGAAGGCTGGGAGTGCTGCTTAGTTGTAGAGCACTTGCCTAGCATGTGCAAGGCTCTGGGTTCCACCCTCAAGGACCACTAAATAGATAAATAAATGAATGAACAAACAAACAAACAAAGTAAGTAAGTAACAGCATTGCCATGCTACAGAGAGAGCTCTGCAGCATCCCCACTAGAAATCTTACTTCTTACCTCTGAACACTGATTCTCATGCTTTGGGTATCATTCTCAGTGAACCTTGGAGCCACAGACTTTCAGCTCACTGGACTCCATCCTATCTACAGGTTCATATAAGAGATCTTTACACAGGGTAGATTTTAAAACTACCATGACAAGAAGAAATAGCTGCAGTTTGGAGCATATTAGACCCAATCCTGCAGACAAGGAAGAAGCAAAACCCAACTTTGTCAGCTGGTTTCACAAAGAACCCACAGCCTTATGTGTATTTATACATGTGCAAGAAAACCACCTGCAAAAGAGAACAACAAAAATTTGAGAGTCTCACCATTTAGACAGAAAAAACAGAAGATTTAAAACAAAAATTATCAGTGGTTTCAAAGATTTCATGGCATATGGAAAATAGATTAATGTGTTCTCAGTGGCCTTAAGGGGCAGAACTAGAACTTCTATGCCACCCTCTACCAATCAGCATCATTCCACTAGTGGAAGGCAGCCTACAGATATGCTTTTCTGGCAGTGAATACAAAAAGGAACAACTGCTTTTCTTCACCCTATTTCATGTTCACATCCTACGAATCAGGTTATGGATAGAAAACTTCATTCAGTTTATATGACTGGCATCTGCATTTGGATATTTGACTTATGCTATTGCATTTGGATGTTTGGCTCATGCTTTTGGGGTTATAGAGAATCAGATTTATAAGCAACTTAAGGTAGAACTTTCTAATAAGCACAGAAAGGCACCACACCTTGGGTGTGGTTAGGAACAAACTCTGGAGCTAGCCTGGCTTGTTTAAATCCTAGACCTGCCACCCACTACTATAGTGGAATTAAGCTGGTTGCTTAAGTTTCATGCTTCAGTTTTCTCATTGTGTAAAATGAGAGTATAATGAGGATTATATGAATTAATAAACACACAGAATCTATATTGGTTATCTATTGTGTGAAGCAATATTACCACAAATTTTGCAGCTTAAAACCGTACATATGTATTATCTCACAGTTTTTATGGATCAGGATGTTGGGCATGGTTTATCTGCCCTCTCTAGAGTCTTTCAAAACTATAATCAATGTGTCATCTGAGGCTTGAGTGGAGAAAGATCTGCTCCCAAGCTTATTCAAACTGTTGGCTGAATTCAGCTCAGGGCCTCGATTCCTTACTGGCTGACATCAGTGGCTGACTTCAGCCCTATCAAGGCTGCTGACTTCCTCACAGTCCCCAAGGGAGGAAAATCTCCAGCACCAGGGGCACTGTGGTATTGCATGCATAAATACATACACATGATAACAAACACTTAGAACTTTTGCATATTTTACTGTTTACATACACATCTCAGGGCATGCCCAGACCCAAAAGGTAGGGACAACAGCAAGACATTGAAACCTCAGGAGTTAGAAACTATGGAAGATCACCACAGAGTCTGTCTACTACGGCATACTAAGTCAATGGTATAAAGTGCCTCTTAATTGTTTGTTATTCATTGAGCTGCCTGAGAGGGTGAGTTTCTCCCACAGGGAGGGGATAGATGTTCAGACAGAACCTGAATGGTGACTGTAGGAACATAGTAAAGAAAAACAAGTGGACATAGATCTCTAAATCAAGGTGGCCCTTAAGACCATCTCTGATTTTATTCAGTTGTCTAGCAAATGAACTGCCTTCTCTTTCACAATTTCCTCCTTCGTTCCTGCTTTTCTTCTTGTATGCTATATCGTTTCATTTTTACTTGATCTCACCTATATACAAATATGAATGAGAGTATTCTGTTTAATTTTCTCTGAGAATTTTAAGAGTTGCCTTGGTCTTTCAGAGAATAGCCAAGCTTGGGGATAGAAAAGAAAGAAAGAAAGAAATACTTTGTATCTGCTATGATTTATAGTTTTGTCTTCTCCTAAGGAAAGGGGGCTTAGGCTTAGTTTATTGTTTTTGTGTCTCTCAAAGTCCTAACCAAATTTGTATACCGAGACCACATGCAAAAAGGCCATTGAACATCTCCTGGGAAAGGGAGAAATGACAAATTGAACTTCTAAGCTCTCTAGATCTTGCTGCTGACATACAAGTGTCTTCACCCATCTGATTCACTCCCTAGCTCATCCATGTGCCTTCACTATGTGTAGAGAAGGCCTAATAAATTTGAACTTTTATTTAGCAGCCCAGCCCTGGAAGAGGACTGATAAGGTAGTTCTATGATTGGCAATACAGAATCCAGCAATGTGTTATTTTGTGCCTGAGAAGTTATTGATTTAAGGCATGCATAGTTTTGCATATTAAGTTTATAAATGCATGTGCCAGCCCTGTTTCTGCATTTAGTCTCTGAAAAATGTAACTCAAGAACCTTATGTGCCGCATGTGCAAACACCCAAATATACATTATATCATGCACATACCTGCTCCTGGCTCCATTAGGCTAGAGAGGGAACATGGTAATGACTGAGTAACTCTACAGCTGTGCTAATAACTAAACATTAGAAATACAATAACCATGAGGCATCTCTGTTATTTCTTTAATTTAGGCAATTTCCCAGTAGAGTATTGAGGTGTTAATTGCTTCTGCACTTCTTTGGTTGACAGATATGTCCTTTTTCATGTAGGTAAGAGAAGTAATTATTGTAATGCTCTTGTGGGCTTGGTGAGATATTCTTTAATGGATTTTAAAGGCATTGGTAGGACACTGTGCTTTCAAAAGGAGACTATTCTTTGTTCTGCTCATGCTGGATAACAAGAGTAGATATTGTATTCAGACCACATGATGAATCTGTTAAAGGAAAATATGCAATGGAAAAAATGAAGACAGTAGTAGTATATTTGGAGAAAATGTATATCCAGATTTCAGCTATGAGAAAAATATGTTCCTATGTGTACGTTTATCTCTGAGTTGAACAAAAATTAAATAAAACAAATTAGCAAAAAAAAAATGTAACTCTTTTCCTTTACATATTTAGTAAGGCATATTTCTCCAGAATTTTGAGACAAAAGTATTATTCTCTGTAACTGGGGTGGCCTTGCAAACAACAGTTTGACAGATTGTTAACTCAATATAAATTAGAAAATATTCTTTTGTCTATTGTGTGAAAGTGAACTTCACAATCCACACTTGAATGACAATTTGTTTTAATGTTTCATGTTTATCTTCAAGAAGTACTATAAAAGAAAAATAGTCTTTGAAGTCTTTATTAGAATTTGAAACTTTCTTTTAATAAAAGCCACATTGGCAATTTGGTCAACCCAAAACAGTCCACATTAACTCATGGTATTGTCCAAAAAAGGTTGAATCTAGAATTCTAACAGGTGGTTTTCAGTTCTAGCTGAATGATTTACCTGTATATGTCCTTACACAAATTATCTAATCTTTAAAAAAATCTTCATATTTTTCATCTTTAGGACCCTGAATTTCAATAAGAATCAAGTGTATGACCCTACTAGTGAACCTAAATGCTATATGGAGGCAAAATTATTAAAGGAAGATCTAGACGTTGTAGTACCTGAAGTTTATACAATTTGAGACTATAAAAATACCTTTCTCAAATGTGACAAAACTGCACAATGGTATGAATACATTGATAGGCTCTTTCCTAAAACTTTGGAAGAAGCTTGTGCCAGAGATGTTCTCAGAAGTTTGTCAATGGCTTAACCTGTGCATTATTGTCATTGTTGTTGTTGTTAGGTGGTGTCGAGTTGGTGTGTGACTCATAGCAACTCTACATACAAAAGACGAACCACTATTGTTGTGTTTCCCTGCTATTCATAGGGTTTTCAATGGCTGATTGTTTTTTGGGGAGTGGGCTGCTACGTCCTTCACCCAAGCCTACAGCACCTGGTGTTCCCAGGTGGTCTCCCATCCAAGTACTAACCAAGCCCTACCCTACTTAGGTTAGGAAATAGTAGACAGATTTTTCTGCTCATTCCCTTGCTGCTTACCCTAATGAGGAACAATTCCTTGGGACAAGAATATAGTTGTTTTCCATGTGGAGCAGAAGAAAAGAGCTGGACCAGAATAAAGGCCAGAAGAGAATACCACCTTCCTACTTAGGGTGACGGAACCCAAAAGTAGGATTGTGAGAGCTGTCCTTGATTGGGGCAGCACAGCCTCTTCCCATCCTGAATCCCAGGGGGCGCTCAGTAGGGCTATAATAAAATTTGAACTGATTGCAGCTGGCTGCCCGGGTTCTCCATGGAGAGTCCCCTGGGCTCCCTTGGTGCCTTGCCTCTGGGTTAGCTGCAGCAACTGAACTCTTAGTTTTCCATCTGTTCCTTTATTTCAAATGGATCAAGTCTCATAAAGCAAGGAAAACTCATATATGTACTCCTGATATAGAGGCATCTGTAACAATGGCAGTGACTGATTTACTGTTACCCTAGAGGCTTGGAGTCTGCCACAGGCTAACCTTGTTTTTCAATCCTTTTCTCAGTGGAATTTCATCTATATATTCTTATGTCTACTGTCTGACAATTATTTTATGATGAGTCTGAAAATATAAGCACTCTATTGTATGAAGAGGCCAGTTCACATACTTAGATACAAATTCCACTAAACAAAAGAACCCTAATTTTCAAGTTTCAGTTTTCCTACTCCATAAAATGGAACTGTTATCTTCTTCCCAGGGTTGTTCTGACAATTAAGTTGAGGGATGTGACAATATTTTTAAAAGTGTAAACTACATTAAAATGATACATAAGCTTAAAAAGTATTTTTTTAATCTGTCTCTTCAATCAGGTAGTCTAACTCATGCTAGATTTATGAGTTCTTAGGCATTCATTGCCTGCAGCCATACCACTGTGGCATCTAATCCTGTCAGATCTCGGAAACTAAGCAGGGTCAGACCTGATTAGTACTGGGATGGGAGACCACCTGGGAACACCAGATGCTGTAGGCTTGGGAGAAGGACCCAGCAAACCACTTCCAGAAAACAATCAGCCACTGAAAACCCTATGAATAGCAGAGAAGCACTGATAGTAGTGTTTCTCTGTTGTACATAGAGTTGCTATGAGTTGGGCAGCAACTCAATGCCACCTAACAACAACAACAACAACAACAACAAAAGTATTTGTAGAAGGAAGAGACCAATCAAGTGTGTCTTTTAATTCCACTTTTGCCTAGTTATGTAAGAAATATTTCTGAAGCTGAGTGTCATGGTACAGGAATATAATCTTAGCAACTCAGGAGACTGAGGCAGGAGGATTGTGAGCTCAAAGTCAGAGGTGTAGCCTGTGCAACTTAACAAGACACTGTCTCAAAATGAAAAATAAAAGGGGCTGGAGGTACATCTAAGTGATAGAGCACTCATCTAGCATGTGTGAGACCCAGAATTCACCCACAAGTGCAGAGAGAGGAAGAAGAAGAAGAAGGAGAAGGAGAAGGAGAAGGAGAAGAGGAGGAGGAGGAGGAGGAGGAGGAGAAGGAGGAGGAAAGAAAGAAAGAAAGAAAGAAAGAAAGAAAGAAAGAAAGAAAGAGAAAGAAAGAAAGATGTGGTTGAAAGTTATCTTCCCTTCAGTGAAGCAGAATGGGACTCCCAGCATTATCCTTTCAATTACCTCTGAAGAAGTAGCAACGCTGATGCATTTAGCCCCCCTCTCGGATACTAGGTAATGTGTGTTGAGACTAGCTCTCTGAGACTAGCTTTCACTAGCTATAGTGAAAACCTGATGTCTGTTTGTCTGACTCAGGATCATCCTTCACTTCTAGGTGATTATTTTCTTCTCACCTACTCAAGTGGAACAAGATTCATCTTCCAACTTTTGTCGTTCAGCTGGATTCCTAGAGCATCTGATCATTCAACAGAAGATACTGGTCAAAAAAGATGATCTAAAAATTCATGCAAAAGAGTTGATATACCCCAACAATATTTCATTAATTTGTTAAGCAACTGTTGATCCCTTCATTTCTCTTACTGCTAGGTAGAAATGGCAGTGGCATTGTAAATAAATTTCCTACTTTCATCTTAAGGAGAACTTAAGCCTCTAAATATACTTCAACAGCCTGTGGAGGACTTTCTCAAGACCACAGACTGAGCTTTATTCTATTTCAGGTTCTCAGGCCATGTTCTAGACTAACTGTATTTCATTAAAATTATTAGTACAGAAGTTTGTCTCAAATTTAGAATGTGAACTGCAGAAAGGTAGAGGTTTATGAGTGTTGGTCTTTGAAATGCTAGCTGCTAGCATAGAATCTGGCAAGTATAGGTACTCAAAAATATTTTTGGACAAAAACAGCCAGCAGGTAGCTGTAAGAATGTAGTTAACTTCCCTAAGGGAACACTGAAGATCAAGAGTAAGTTCAGAGTTAGCCAGGACAGTTGCTTGAATTTAACTTGGAAAATCTATAATCACATCAATTTTCAATACAATTACAACTACTTACAAGTAAAAATCACAAATGGTAAGTTCTCCCAAAGAACAATTACTTGGAGCTCTTGAAACAAGAACAATTCCTAGGTTCCCTGCCCGGTGCTTTTTTCTGGTCTTATGGACTCTTGGGGCTGAAGTGTAGCTTAGTTGGTAGAGTGAGGCCCTGGTTTCGGTCCCCAGCACTGCAAAAACAGGAGAAGGACCCAGCATCCTACTTCAGAAACAATCCTGGAAATAATCAGCCATTGAAAACCCTATATTGGTCTCTATGAGTCGGGCCCAACTTGAAGGCACCTAACAACAATGGACTCTTACATCTAAACATCCAGCCCTTGGCCATCTTGCTCTGAAAAAAGGGAGCTTTCACCAAGATGAGCCATTTCTATCTCTGATATCTTGCATCAAGGTTTTATTTACATTATCAGATGATCATGTAGGAACATATGACTGATAGGTTGGGATGCTATTTGCTTGAAATACACACAAATTGTACAATAAGATGCTCCTTGATTGCCACATTGCTCATATGACATGATCCTCTAGGTATGAGTTTCTTACGTAGGGTTCTTGGCTAGGCTCCAGAAGAGTCCCTACTGAAAAATGAATTCCTCCAAAATTATGTATCATTTTTTTTCTGAATTGAGGGTCCATAGCTTTCATTATATTCTCTAAGTAGTAAATGACTCCACAAGGAGTTAAATACCACTGCTAATTATTTTGTCTTCTGTTCAGAACAATCAAATTACAGGAAGATTACCAATATGCATACTTAGAATCTTCCAGCATCCAAATAATAACAATAATAATGTCATGACTAACAAATATTATACATTTACTATGTGACAGGCAGCCTGCAGCCATAGCCCTGTGGCATCCAAGCAGGGTCGGGCCTGGTTAGTACTTGGATGGGAAACTGCCTGGGAACACCAGGTGCTATAGGTTTGGGAGATGGACCCAGCAACCCTCTCCCAAAAATCAATCTGCCATTGAAAACCCTATGAAGAGAAGCACTGACAACAGTGTTTCACCTGTTGTATGTAGGGTCACTATGAATCGGATACCTACCTGAAGGCACCTAACATAACACAACACATGTGACAGGTACTACCATAAGTTATTTATAAGAGTTTTATCACTTAATATTGAAAACATTCAATAGAGTAGATACTGTTCTTATCCCTATAGAGGTAAGGAAAGTAAGACAGGAAAACTAAGTAGCTTTTTAATAAATTGTAACTGTGGGATTGTGACCGTGGGAAACTTAATAGCAAATTTTGACAATTAAATAACTGATTTTGGAAAAGTAGAAAATTGAAAGAATTTTAATTGCCATATTTTAGAAGCAGTGATACATTTTCATTTAATTCTTCCAGAGACATATAACATCTGGATCTGTTATCCCAACAAGAGAGTCCACATCTCTGTGCTAACTATTCAAAAAAGATGTTGATCTGAATATCACATACTTTCAGGGGTCACAGGTTTTTATACTTGGCGCCGCATATTTGTACATTTCCTCTTATCCGAGGCCCTCCAACAAGAAACATGTAGCTATTAATCCAGCCCCCATCACTGCATGAGATAAGTACTGATCATAATTTTAGTCACATGAATATTTGTGTTAGATAATATTTATATGCTATAATCCCTGCCACTAATCTAATTCATGCTCCAACTCCCAGGGGATGAGAAAACTTTGGGTACATTCCTCATGTCACTATACAGCAGTGGGCAGTGCCAAAAGACCATTCTCTGCTACACTGTCACAAGAAGTGAGACAGAAATTCAGCTGTTTATCACAGAAACCCAGCTTTGATCCCTGAAACTTTGCTGAACCAGGGAATGTTAGGAGGAGCTTGAAATGAGTATTGGAAAAAGTGTCTGTTTATTTCCTGAGAGGGATAAACTTCCTAGTGGCACCACTAAAAGTAATAGATAAAACTGTACTGTGAGCAATAATATTCTTTCCAGATATACCTATAGTATTCTAAACTGAGCCTCAGTCCCCCTTACTAAGGCATTAGCAAAAACAATCAACCAGGTAAGCTTAAAGAAATAACTTTGTCTTCTCCTGTTCAAATTCTGCTCCTTAATCATGTTGGTACTGTATCATCCAGTTATAATTCTGTTTGCCATAAGCCAGTGCTCACAGTGTCAGGACTGATGTGCTCATTCATTCAAGTAGTTACCAGGGTGCAGCTACTAACCACTATTCTCAACACTGGAGTCAAAACACTGTCTTTGATACCAGCATTTCACATTTTGTGACTTGCAAAAGGGAGTTTTGCATTTCTATAGAAATGCTATTTCTATAGCATTTCTATTTCATTGTTCATGGCAGTTTTAAAAATCTATGCAGTTGATGAAACTTGAAAAAGTAAAGAGCTTCCCCAGTGCCTATTTTGCTGAGCATGCTTCCTGCGGTTGCTTCTAATACACTTTCTCTTTTTATGCTATAGCTATGGAGTAAGGGTCTTATAAGATCACTTTGGCATATGACAAAACCTACCCAATACTAATTTTTCCCAGTTCTTAATCTCATTAATTTCTCTTTTGTGACATTATATCATGTGCTTGCCTCTGCTGCAATTACTCTTACTGCCATACACCTCCTGTTGTTTTCCATATCCCCTTTCTCAGGATCAGACTTCAGCATCCACCAGTCAAACAAGTTGGAAACCTTGGGGTCTTCTTTACCCTCCTTTTCCTTGCTTTCCACATCTGAGCTGTCCAACTCAGGAGAATTCCTCTTTAGTGGCATACCTTGAGTCTGTGCTTCCTGCACAACCACGGATGCATTCCAGTCTCTCACACATTGCCTGGGTGTGGCACAATCAGCTCTCTGTGCCCCAAATCTGCCCTTCCCAAAGGACCTGCCTAGATTCTGATCCTCTACCTCCTTTGAAGTTAGATGTGGATGTAAAATAAGTTCTTGTCCATGAGATGTGAATATGCATGGACCAGTAATGGCTTTTAAGAAAGCTCTTCTTCCCATTCCATCTGCTGTATGCAGACAGGATGTAGTCCTAGGGCAGCAGTTCCTAAACTTTCTCTTTATGTAAATATTAGTGTCCCAGTAATATTTTTTACAATGTCTTCAGCCAAATGAAATACCAATAGTTCAATTTATTATATAGTTAGGTCCAAATAACATAGTTTATATGTTATCTTAACAACTTGTTGTTAGGTGCTGTCTAGTAGGGTCTGACTCATAGTGACCCTAAGTATAACAGAACAAAGCACTACCTGACACTGTGTCATGCATACTATCTTTTTTTTTTTTTTTTTTTTTTTTTTTTTTTTTTTTTTTTTTTTTTTTTTTTTTTTTTTTGGTACTGAGGGTTGAACCCAGGACCTTGTGCTTGCTTGCTCTGCAAGTGCTGGACCACTGAGCTGCACCCCCAGCCCATTTATTTACTTTTTGAGACAGGGTCTTGCTAAATTACACAGACTGCCTCTGGTCTCGAACTTGCAATCCTGCCGCCTCCGCCTCCTGAGCTGCTGGGATTACAGGTGTGTGCCACCGCGCCCAGCACATACTATCTTTTTATGTATGAGCCCTTTGTTGCAGTCACTATGTTTCTTCTCATGTTGAGTCATGCCATATCAACAAAAGGAGGTCCTAGGGACTTTACTCCGTTTCCATCATTAACATAGACTCTACTTTGAGGAGGTCACTCTTCTCTAGTCTTCTCTTTATGGATTTCACCCTTGGGGGCTCATTTTCCAGCACCATATTGACAGTGCTTCTCTGCTATTCTAGGGTTTTCAATGGCTAATTGTTTCAAGAGTGGGCTGCTGGGTCCTTCTCCCTAGTCTGTCTTAGTCTGAAAGCTGGGCTGAAACCTATCCACCATGGGTGGCCCTGCTGGTATCTGAGATACCGATAGCATAGCTTTCAGCATCACAGCAACATGTAAGCCCCCACAACCTGACAAGCTGAGAGACTCATGGGGGAACAACCTATTAAACACTTAAAAATATACAAATTGAAAGAACCAAATTTGCTTATTTC
This sequence comes from Pedetes capensis, assembly GCA_007922755.1. Taxonomy (NCBI): domain Eukaryota; kingdom Metazoa; phylum Chordata; class Mammalia; order Rodentia; family Pedetidae; genus Pedetes; species Pedetes capensis. Next base: position 48,428 of record VMDO01001747.1, read on the forward strand.
GTTCTTCCGTAACCACAATGCTTAGTAATGGTTTGTGTGCTTGTTTGACATTGTACAACTTATCAAATCCTCAAATCAGATTAAACATCAACAACCTCATTTCCTGTTCCCACATTGATTTTCTCATGAAACTTGCTTTTTATTATAGCAACAATCAAAAACTGAGTTTTGAAAAGATAGGACATCTGTAAAAGCAATGTAGTATGATCAAACATTGAACTGAACTGTCTTAAGCTAGTAGGTGCTGTAGTGTCCAACAGATATCGAGTACGGCTGTGTTTCCCTCAAAAATTTGAAATATCCCATAGTGGTTCTATGACTTTGCCATGAAACTTGAGGTGCTTCCATGCAGAGTTTGGGAATGAGAACCTTAAGGAACAACAGAGTCACAAAAAGGAAAAGAGCCTAGATCTGTGAATATGTGGAAGGAGCTGGCTGCTGAGCAGCAACACCTACTTTGGACTTGGATATGAGCAAAATAAGCTTCTGTTGTATTGGCACTATTATTCATTTTTAAAAATTTTGTTGCTACAACCTGGCCTTAGTTAATGTATTATATTACTGCAGTGGCTTTCTCATGATTCTCCTAGACCAACTCTCATACCTTTCTCCCCAAAAGTTCAAGGCACCATTACCAAAAATCAGTTCTTCACACTGACAATAGGCAAACTTTTTCTAATACTCAAATCTAAGCAACTTCTCTGACATCCTGCATGGTCTCAACTCTGTTTCCTTCCAAGTTTTTTCCTATGGACCAAATCCTAAATTAGGGGGTCTTATTCTTGGGTACATGTTAGAATTACTTGGAGAACTTTTTTTTAAATGCTCTGTTCCCACCTGCAAGGATTCTGATCTAATTGAAATGGATTAGTTCTTGAAAAACACAAACTACAATCCAGCCAATATGAAACAGATAATTTGAATAGCCCTATAACTGGTAAGAAAATTGAATTTGTCACTTTAAAAATTCCAAAAATGAAACCTCTAGGCCCAGATGGCATTGGTGGAAAATTTCAACAAATATTTAAAAAGAATTAAGAATAATTGCACATAATATTTTATAGGAAACAGAAGAAGAAATGGATTTCCCAATTCATTTTAGCAAGCTGATATTAGCATCCTGATACTAAAACCAAAGACAGTACAAAGAAGAAAACTATAGACAATATCATTCATGAATATAAATGAAAAATTATTTATAAAATATTTTAATAGAATTCATCAAAACATTTTGAGAAGCACATAATATAGCCAAATGGGGTTTATTTCAAGAATGCAAGGTTTATTCAGTATTAGAAAAGTCAGTCAATAAAATCTACCATGTTATCAAGCTAAAGAAGAGAAATCATATGATTTCAATCAATATAAAAAAAATGACAAAATTTAAATGTATTTATGAATTTTATAACTCTCAAAAGTAGGAATAAAAGGAAACTTCCTCAACTTGATAATGGGTATAAACAGAAAAAAGCCAATAAAATACTGAATGCTTCCTCTAAGACTGGAAAAAGATAAGGATGTCCACTCTAACCACTTTTACTCAATATAGTGTTAGAAGTTCAGCCAGTACTTAAGACAAGAAAGGGAAATAAAAGGTATGTAAACTGGAAAAGAGAAAACAAAAACTGGCCCTATTTGCAGATGAAATGATTGTCTGCATGAGGCAATATAATAATGTCCTCAAAAATTTACAAAAACAAACAAAAAAGGAAAACAAGCAAAACAACAACAAAAACTCTCCCAGAACTACAGTCCTGCAAATCACAAGATAAATATATAAAAATCAGCTATACATCTATATACTAGCAAGAAACATATGTACATTGAAATTAATCATATAATACCATTTGTAATCATTCCAAAATTTGAAGTACTCAGATATAAAATTTTTAAATATATACAGAAACTATTTGGTGAAAACTAAAAAAATGCTGATGGATGAAATAAAAAATCAAATCGAAATAATAATTGGAGAGACATGTCATCTTTCATGGACTGAAAGCTTCAATGTAGATGTTAATTCTTTCCAAATTGATAAATTTAACACAAATTCTATCAAAATCTCAGCAATATTTTCTGTTGCTATGAACAAGATTATTTTAAAATTTGTACGGAAAGGCAAAGGAACAATTTCAACAAAAAATGAGTAAAGTCGGAGAAATCATTTTAACCAATTTCAAGTCACTATAGAATTATACAGGCTGGGATTTAGCTCAGTTGGTAGAGCACTGCTCTGCAGTCTCTGAGGTCCCGAATTTGATTCCCAGCACCGCAAAATGGGAGAAGGACTTGTCAATCCACTCCCAAGGCAATCCCTAAACAGCCATTGAAAACCCTATGAGGGTCGCTATGAGTCGGATACGACTCAACAGCACCTAGCAACAACAACATAGAATTATAAGAATAAAGACTGTGTGGTATTAATGGGTGAACAGACACATAGATCAAGGGAACAATGCAGGGGATGCCTAAGCAGATCCACACAGATATGCTCAACTGGTTTTTGACAAGATGCAAAAGCAAGTCAATACATGAAAGTCTGTTCAACTAATGTTGCTGGAGTAACTGGACATCAATAGGCAAAAAAGGAGGAAGGGAAGCCCTTGACCAAAGTTACATCTTGTACAAAAATTAACTCCAAGTGGATCACAGACTTAAATGTAAATCATAACATTATAGGAACTGTAGGAAATACTTAGGAACTGTAAGAAAAACATTAGAGAAAATTTGAAAATCTAAGGCTTGTTCTGTTCTAGACCTGAAAGAAAGCCTGATCTATGAAAGGAAAAATTGGTTATTTGGACTTCATCAAAATTAAAATGTTTGTTCTATAGAAGACCTTGTTAAAAGGATGAAAAGAAAATCTATGGACTGGGAGAAGATAAGAAAATCTGTAGACTTTTGAGAGGAAATATCTGCAAACCACATATTCGAGAAAGGACTAGGAGCTAGAACATATAAGTAACCCTCAAAACAACAGTACAAAAGCAAAAAATCTAATTAGAAAATGGGGAAAAACATGAAGACACATATTACCAAAGAGTATTCGCAGATGGCAAGTGAATGCACACCAAAAAAATGTTCAACATTTCACTTTAGGGAAATATTAGCAATATAAATGTTAAAAATTATTATTAGATATCACTACACAGTAATTAGAAGGACTAAAATAAAAAACAGTGATAGTATTATTGGAGAGGCTGGAGAACTCTTGAGAAACCTTGGTTCTTTAGACAGAGAGATTTAAGCTGAGGATTTAAGCTCCCAAAACAAGTTTGCCTTTTAGCTTTTAGGTCAGTTAAAAGTTGCCCTGTTGGTTAGTTATATGTAGGCTGTGAGTTTTTATCACTTACTGAAAGGCAAGTACTGGTTTATCTTTAATCTAGCCATATCAAACCAACACTTGAAAGTACATTACAAGCAGCTTTGGGGATTTGTCATTACAGCACCTGAAATCTGCCTCCTTCCTCAATTTCCTTAACTCTCTACCCCAATAACACCAGTTATTTGTTAGGGTGCAGAGAAACTCAATGACTCTTATACTATTAATGGGAATATAAAATAGTATAGCTTCTCTGGAACACAGCGTAGCAGTTTATTAAAAAAACTAAATATGCAACTACTGTATGATTCATAAATTGTTCTCCTGGGCATTTATCTCAGAGAAATGAATATTTATGTTCACAAAAAATCTGTGCATGAATATTTATAGCAGCCTTATTCAAAACAGCCAAAACCTGGAAACAACAAATATGTCCTTCAGCAACTAAATGGCTACACAAACTCTGGTGTATCTCAACCATGAAATAGTACTTACCAATAAAAAGGAACAAATTATTGGTACAAGTAACAACTTAGATGAATCATAGAGAATGATGCTGAATGTAAAAAATCAACCCTGAAGTTTTCACATTATATGATTCCATTTACTTAACATTCTTGAAATGACAAAATTATAGTAATAGAGAATAGTTAAGAAGTTGCTAAAAGTAAGGAAGTAGGTATAAGAGGGAAGTAGAAGTGGCTATAAAAGGGTAAACGTGATTCATCCTGTGATGATAGAAATGTTCTGTCTTGACTTCATCAATGTCAGTATCTTGGTGTGATAGAGTATTATAGTTTTGCAAGATGTTGCCATTGGAAAAATCAAGGTAACAAGATACATAGATGTCCATGTTATTTCTTTCAGTGGCATGTAAATCTACAATATCTCAAAATTTAAAATGTAATTAAAAGTTTAAGATAAGAAAATCCTATTAGCAGGTATTCTGATTCAGTAGGTCTAGGATGAGTCCAGACATTACTATTTTAGGACCTCCCCAGTTATTGCAATGTACAGCCAGAAATGAGAACCTGAAAGGACTTGTACTTCCCAGGATCCATATAATCTCCTAGCATTTTTAACTCCTCTGTCTTTAACCCCTCCTCTCTCTCCATTCTTGTAGATGAGGCCGCATTCAAGTAGGATGACTCCTCTAAAGAACCATCAAAGAACACTGCTTGCCCAGACTGAGTAGGACCCTCAGATTCTACCCCAGTGGCCCATTGTATACTCTTGCCATAGACTTCATCACTTTGTTATAATGATCATTTACACCTTTCTCCCTTCTTTTCATTTCTTTTTAAAATTGTAATTCCTTGTTCGTTCCTGAATTCCAGGAACCTCCCCCAAATTAGATATAACTCTCTTTTTTCTGGTATAAACCTAATATTACTCTTTCAGGAAGCAATGAGGGAAGAATATCTAGACACCAAGAGTTTCACAGAACAAAATTAAGTTATTATGCTTTATTTTTATGCAAAACAGTGCTATGAAACAATAAGATAGGTGGTTGGATATGGGTTCAGTATGCCCTATGCCAATGAAACTTCTTTTTGTGTGTATGTTTATTGTGTTGTTTTCTCATATGTCCCAGCAGATCGATGAACTCAGACCATTTGGGGAGGCAGACATTGAGGGATTTGCCAGCCTCCCCATCCCAGACCCCTGTGTTTTGTGCACCTTGGTCTTTTTACCAAATCTTCCGGGGAGATGTGACTGGTGGTGTGACATCAGGCACAAATGCATTACCTCTTCCAGGGATACTTCTTGCACAGGCACACTCTACTCTTTCATGGCAATACTAAAGCTCAAGTTACTCAAGCTTGGCAACACAGTTTTTCACAGAATCTTTGAAAGGATACATGTTCCATTTTTGCAATAATGTAAAATATACTCTGTGCCCCAAAAGCCAGTTGTATTGGCATAGTATAGATATTGTTAACATTATAGGCTAATTTAGGGAGATTGACACATTTTTATATTGGGTTCTGCTATCCACTGGAATATTAGTTCCTAGATGGTGGGATTTTATGTTTTTTCAGTGCTATATCTCCAATTCCTAGGACACTGTTTTGCACATAGTAAGCACCCAGTTTGTGTTGAATGACTTAATGGGATGCCTTTCCATTTATTTGATCTTATATCCCTGAGGAGTTCTTTCAAGTTTTCATCCTATAGAACTTGCACATTTTTCATTAATTTTTTCCTAGTGATTTTATCTTTTGGCTATTGAAGGGATGTCTTTTCTTTCTATAATAACTTTCAACTAGCTATTGTTTGACTATACAAAGTCTATATGTATATTATTATGTGCATATTAATCTTGTAAAAATATACATTACTAAATTTTCTCATTGCTTGTAATAATTTTTCATATTTCTTTTGTTTTTGGCAAGCACCATTGTTACTTTTCTCAAAACTTTCAGGAGTTCAGTAACTTAAAAGATTGAATTATAAACCCAAAGAAAAATAGCAAACAATTAAATCTCTTGCTATCAGTGATATTTTTGTTGCTAAGTATTGGTACAGATGTAAACCTGCAATTTCTTTGCTAAGGTAATTAAATATAGTGATTAAGGAAAACGTCAAATACAGAATCATCTTGCTCCTTGCCAGTTGGGCATCATCTGTTCCCTGTGCTATTTGCTAATTTGGAAAGAGTATAGTGTTTGCCATGAGGTCTTTTTTGTCTGGGGGGGGGATATTTGCAATTTAAATCACAAAGGAAAGAAGTCATCAGTACATATTGACTTGCCCAAGTTCTCCTGTTTTACTGCAGAGTTTGTTCAGTAAGCCTTGATATATAAGTGAGCACATGCAAATGAATGCATCTGTCTTCATTTCTCTCTGCCATGAGATCATTATGCAAGCATTAAACACCAAAAAAGACATAAATGATTGATTACTTGAGTAGAGCCTGTAGGTTAGCAGAAAGCAAATTCCAGAAGCAGCTTCTTATTCTTTCCTACCCTCCTTCAGAAACACCCATAACAGATTTAGTCAATTCTTTTGGGGCTAAAGATACTTACTGGCAGTTAATATGGGATTCAGCACATTTTCTTGCAACAATATTCTATCTTGAGTCCTGAGCTTTTCCTAATTTGTATTCCTTCTTTGGTCTTCATTGCTCAGCTAATCCTAATCAATAAGAACAGCAGATTAGTTGGAAAGCAAAGTGAAATAGATGGGCCATTTGGAAGCCCATGCCTTCAGTTTACCTAGTTTCCAAGATGATCTCCTCTGTCTGCCTTCCTCAAAACCCACACTGTGGCATTGTCTGTTTCTTTGTCCCTGTGACTAGGCTGTAGCATCTTGAGGATAATGGCCTGAACTTTTCCCACCTTTGAGTGTCATTATTTGGCTTGCAATAGGCATTCAATAACTTATTTAATAAATGAATGCACAAAGTATTCACTTAACTGGAACATAAATATTTTCCTTCTTTCTCTTATTAAAACTAGCTCTTAGGAAAAGATTCAAAACATTTTAAAATGAAAGGGTAGTTAACTATTGTTATTGTTAGGTGCCATTGAGTCAGTATCTGACTCATAATGATCCTCATAGGGTTTTCAATGGCTGACTGTTTTCAGGATTGCCTTGGGAGTGGATTGCCAGGCCCTTCTCCCATTTTTGTAGTGATGGGATTGAACTCAGGACCTCAGAGACTGCAGCACAGCGCTCTACCAACTGAGCTAAATCACAGCCCCAGTTAACTATTACCAGTTTTTAAAGTAGCCAGATCAATAGATTTATATTTTAAAGAACAAATTATATTAAGAGAATTGAGCTTTTCTAGATTTTTGAGATTCAGCCCGAACCTGAGAAGGGGCTAGATCCCTTCTAGAAAAACCCTACATTTTCTTCCTCCTATAAGACTGCATCTCCATGTAATGGTACCCCATTTTATGCTGTGAACATGTTCTTGTAAACCTGAATAGGAATAAAGATTTTATGAATCAAAACATACTTCTCACATGCCTGTTTCATCATTCCTTTTTTGTGAATTTCTGATTGGCTTAAGATGGGCACTTAAAAAACTATCCTTCTATCTCTTCAAGTACAGATCTGTAATCAAATGTTCAAATATATAGCACTACTCTGCGTATTTTAAAAAGATGCAAAGAATATTTTTGCTGGGCAAAATTACCAGGTACCTTACATCTCTGTGATGCAAATAGTCACCATCTACTATGTCATCTTGGTTACTTTAATTATTAACTTTATTTTTTAATAATTTATACTTTCCTTCTACCAACAAAGGTTTATAAGAGTTATTTGTTAAGTCAATCTCTTCAAGTTTCTTTCTAAGTTCCCATGGTATGTCTGCGGGGTTGTTTTGTTTTGTTTTAATGGGCGGAACAGGTAAAACACAGTGATGGACTTGGTTATAATTACTTCTAGTAAATGATGTAAAAAGACCTGCACTTTTATGTACTTGATGAAACCTTTAATTCTTGAATTCCAGTCCTTATTTAGTTTCTCATACCAGATATAATGGATGAGGCTGACATCATATACACTCATAGCCTCTTCCTTGGCTTCTACTTTACAGGGCAATTACAACTCCCATATGCAGCCTTGTGAATCTGCCATGAAAAAGCAGGTCTCCTGTGATGATTTGCTGGAATGCTAAAATCATAGAACCAGTCCATCTTTAATAGTCCTGCCTGGAATGACATTCTCCACAGTCCTGAGGAAATTAGTAGCCTGATGCCTCTTACTTCCTTTCCCCAAGAACTCAGTTCTCACTAGATCATATGAGAGATTCTTTTTTCTTCCTCTGATATGATTTGATATTTTTCATTGCCTGCCAAGATAACATATCAGCAGCAACAGTTTAAAAACCTTCATGATAAGCATTCATAGGAATTTTTGAAATGATACTTAACAGTATGTTTAATTAAGGAAAGGGCAAAGGTATGTAAATAATATTTTTTAATTTGACTTTGAAAAATCAAATCTATTCTTGCATTTTAATATGAGTATCTTTGATGTTCTGTTGTTGTTAGGTGCTATTGAGTCATATCCGACTCATAGCGACACCCATAGGGTTTTCAATGGCTATTTCAGGATTGTTTTCAGGAGTGGACTGCTCTCATTTCTGCAGTGATGGGGATCGAACCTGGGTCCTCAGAAAGTGCAGACCAGCACTCTACCAACTGAGCTGAACTAGACGTTCATAACTGCTACATTCATAACCTGATTGAAAAGTTGGAAAAGCATCCAATCCAGTTTCCCCATCTATACCAGAAAGTGTACATGCTGGGAAGGGAGAATAACATGACAGGAAATTCTAAAATGATATTTATCATAACTAGCATCTAGATAGGAAAATATTAACTCTTCTCATTTTTTACTTCTAAAGGAAGAAAATTCTTAAAGTTTTCTTGTCTTCTGCTTTGACTAAAATCAAAAGATTTGAGTTTTCTCTTTGTGCATAGACACTACTCTCACAGGATCTGTGAGATTTTAAGTTTTTGTTACAGACAATAACAGATTTATAGCACTTACCCAGAAATTCTGAGGATCAACCTTGCTTTGCTGTACTGTGACCTATCCTGCAGGAAGTGATAGGAGTCATTATATGAGCCATTGGACTTTGTTTTTGAAAGACAAAAAGAGTCCATAAAACTTTTCTTGAAACTGTGGAGAACTCTCTTCTCTTGTCGGTAGGCTTCCTAAGCTGAAATGTACCATGAGCTTGGAGTCTGCTACTACACTATATGTATTTTTATTACTATTTAACGTTCTGTTTTCCCTTATCTGACAACTTCCAGTTGTCTCATTTAGAATTACAAGACAAGAAAAATGAGAAAGTCACTTAGGGATTGGAAGAAAACAAAAGATGAATATTATCATTTGGACATAAGACTATTCAGACTATTTATTGTTGTCCTAGAGTGAACTGCTCCACTGATGCCATTTTAATCACCTTTCCTGGAATTTCTGCTTCAGTGTTCTATGCATGCATATGTCTTTGAGATGTTCTGCATTTTACAATGAAAGGAGGCCATAGAGGTCTTTTCTCATAGAAGAAAAATGTAGGAAGAGTTTGAGGGTCAGAATCACTTAACCATACAAAAGAACATCTGTGGTTCTACTCTCATTTAATAAGGCAAATGCTTCTCTTTTGCAGAGGAATTCAAGGGCTCCACCGTGGTGGAATTGATGAAGAAGGAAGGCACCACCCTGGGTCTGACGGTCTCAGGAGGGATTGATAAGGATGGGAAGCCAAGAGTATCCAACCTGCGGCAAGGAGGAATTGCTGCTAGGTAACTGCCTCCCAGGAAAATATAGAAAAAGGGACTCTGGGTGTAATTAATTCAAAAATTAAAGCTGTGTTAGAAAAGGTCACTAATAAATAAATGACAGCTGCCATCTGCCAGGCAGGGCCTCCCAGCAGAAGCACAGTGAGCGTGCTTCAGAAACTGCTCCCCAGATCTGCTTGTGGCTTTTCTGGCCTATGTCACTGTCACTGAAGAGAGTTTTGTGTCATCTCAGGAGCAGCCAGGAGCTCAGAAGTTTTCAGTTTTAGGATGTTTTCGTTCACCTAAACCTAAATGTCCCGCTGAATAGCAGATGTGCTGCAAGGGGAATGAGGCACTTGGATCATCTGAATGTGAGCCAGGTGACCTGAATGGTGTGCCTGGGGAGACTGCCACACAGGGAAGCGGCCAGCCCAAGAAGGCTGGGAGGCCACCTCTGAGTTTCCAAGTAAAAATTTGCTTTTCTACTTTTCAACTTGATACCTTGTTTTCACCAAAACAAAGAGATGGCTTCTGAAAAGACAGAAGACTTAGAAGATGAGTTCCTACTTTGACCTTCTTCCCTTCTTCCCATGAACTGCAAATTTCTCTGTTGTTGTTGTTAGGTAGGTGCCTTCGAGTCGGTATCCGACTCATAGTGACCCTCATAGGGTTTTCAATGGCTGACTGTTTCAGGATTACCTTGGGAGTGGATTGCCAGGTCCTTCTCCCATTTTTGTGGTGCTGGGAATTGAACTCCGGACCTCAGAGACTGCAGCGCAGCGCTCTACCAACTGAGCTAAATCCCAGCCCCCAGCAAATTTCTCTAGCTACTGCCAAAGGCAGAATGTCCTGGAGGCTGGGGGAGAATGGGCTTGCTTTATAGACTCCGACCCAATTTACCTCAGAGGGGCTAGGGACAGAGCTCAGTGGTATAGCAGTTGACTAGCATGTGTGAGGCCTTGGATTCAGTCCCCAGCACTACAAAAACAAACAAACAAACAAATAAGTAAGTAAATTTACCTCAGAAAGAGGGGACAGAATAATCAGGTTTCATTGCGAGTAAGGTTAGTGTTCCTTAAATCTTTGGGCACCAATATTCTTGTCCACCTAATTCCAAGTTCAATTTTATAGAGTTCTTGCCTCCTAAAGGGTCACCAAAAAAAAGTCATTACCTCAGTTGTTCAACTTGTTTGTATAATTTATAAACTTAATCCAGCCAATTTTTCCACTATCCACAGATACTATTTGTAAGAGGCTGACATGAACCCAAGCCCCTTAACCTACCTCCTGCAGGCTTGAAGAGACTTCTTTTTATACTCAGAGCCTCTTTTATTTTATAATAGTCATAGTCAGTCCATGATACTAGGGCTTCATGGGTCTCCCAGGCTCCTTCATGTCTAGCCCAAGCAAGAGGGCAGGGAAAAGAATGCCATTTGTAGTTGTATTAATGTCACAATTAAAAATAGTATTGTACAAGTTATATTGAGTATTAAAAATCATCAAATATTCATTGTTTAAGGTACTACCATATTGAAAATAATAAATCAATACTAAAATCCCCTCCCTAAAGGGGTTTATAATCCATTAGAAGAGATAAGGAATAAAAAAAAAACAGGAAAATTTTGGAAGCAAATGGCATTGCATAATAGTGAAGAGCAACACCGCAGGCATCCTGAGTGAGTTTTAGGCAGCTCAGTTACTGTGAGCACCAGTGCTGAGGTAAGAGCAACAGCATGTACTGCAAAGCTGAGCAGATTAAGAAGGCTCTCTCAGCAGGAATGATTGGCGCTGGATTTATATGAAATAAATGCATTCACTATTTCTATTTTAGGAGGGAATGTTATTGGAAGGCCTTGTCAGTGACACAAATTTTAACACCTATCTGTTCTCACTGCTTGTTCTTGATTTAGAAGTCAAGTTTGGCCAAAAGCTCCAGAACAGCCCAAGTTCTGATATGGCAGTAAACAGAGATGAGACTGTTACTGAATACAATAGCTCCACTGTAATTTCTTCTTCCCTAATACGCTCTTTATCAGTCTTGCTAAATAGAAAATAGTGAAAAAGAAAAAGTAAACAAAAAGTAGCAAAATCTGCTGATCTCCTTTCCTTGGCCCTGGACAAACTCCCAGTGAAGATATGGAAAGCTGCAAAATATCCAACATGCAGACAGCAAGAATGACAGGGAACAGCCTATCTTGGTAGTGCACACCTGTAATGTCAGTGACTTGGGAGGCAGAGGCAGGAGGATCACAAGTTCAAGGCCAGAGGCAGACTGGATAACTTAGCAAGAACTTATCTCAAGATAAAAATTTTTTAAAGGGGACTGGGGTGTAGCTCAGTGGTAGAGCACTGACAAGTATAGGCAAGGCCCTAAATTCAACTTTGCAATTGTGCAATAAATAAATAAACAAACAAACAAAATAAAATGAAAATGAAAACAAAAAAGAGGGAACAAGAAGAAAAGGACCTGGAATATTTAGGGTCTGAATCCATCCCTACAGAACCAACCCTCTAGGAGTTGAGCAACTAAAAATGTTACTCTTTATTTTGTTTTACGGTGTTTTTAAAATGAAAGAAGCAAAAGGTTAGGAAGAGAAGCAGAGATAGTGGCATACCCTGAGCAGGACTTGTAAAGTGTAACAGGCAGCATGAGTGGATGGAACCCACTGAATCTCACCCACCCTGAGATCTACTCTTTCTCTTAGAGGATAGTCATATCCTAGAAGGCAGGGATTTCTCTCTGTCCACCTTCTAAGCTTGTTCATTCACAAGGGGAAAGTGGTAAACAGATTTAGACTAGCCTGTGGAGAGGATGTGTCCACTGAAGTGACATTGTCTATTTTGCAGAAGCGATCAGCTGGATGTGGGTGACTACATCAAAGCAGTAAATGGAATCAATCTGGCCAAATTCCGCCACGATGAGATCATCAGCTTGCTGAAGAATGTTGGGGAAAGAGTGGTTCTGGAGGTTGAGTATGAGCTTCCACCAGTCTGTGAGTAATCATGATCCAGGGTCAGAATAGCTGTACCATGTTGCTTCCTAAAGCAACTGGTTTCTCATTTTTCCCCCTTTGCCATCATTGTCTTGTTACAGAAATGGCAGAGAAGAGTTTCTTGATATTTAAAATTTTTTTGAATTGAGAAATACATAGTCTCTTCAGGAAGAACTAAAAAGAACACAGGTAACAATGAAATTATCTAGGTCCCATTTTCCTTTATACTGATCTGTGAGCATTATTTTTGACACTTAAGCTGCTTTAATAAACAGTTAACATATTTATAAATACTGTGCCTTAAGTATCATCTAAGATTCTTACATAGGTTTAGGAAAATCATGTTTAGCATGTTACATAGTGGTATTGATTCTTTCATGTATAAATCATAAAAATAACTTCAAATCACAATATTATCAATTAATAATAATTGTAATAGCATGAGTAACCAATACATTTTTGAACCCTTACTAAATGCCTGGCATTATAAGAAATTTGACTTACATTGATTTATGTACTCCTCACTACAAGGAGTGTCAACAGAGTGCTAACTTTAGTATCAAGTACCCTGGTTCAAATCCTAGCTTCAGCTTTTACTAGTTGCATGTCTTTGAGAAAGTCATTAAAACTTTCTATATCTGTTTCCACATCTGTAAAATGGGGACAATATTAGTTCATACTCATAGATTTGTTATGAGAAGTAGCTGAGTTAATATTTATAAAACATTTAAAATGGTACCTCGCAGTATAAAAAAATTTTAACAAATAATAATCAATCAATAGTATAAGATAAGAATTTTTATCATTATTTCCTCTCATTTTACAGAAGGTCAAGTTAAGTGTCTTTCTCAAATTAGTAAGCTGCAAAGCAGTATTTGAAGCCAGGCTGCCTGATTCCAAAATCCATGTGCTTATTTGCACAATGTATACCTTATACTGCCTGCAGCGGTAGCCCTGTGGCATCCGATCCCATCAGATCTTGGAAGCTAAGCAGT